>WEIS01042378.1:0-29137 GCA_013389965.1 Todus mexicanus
TGTGAACTTGAAAACAGGACCCAGGCCCTAATTCCGCAAATCGCTCTACCCCCACTACCAGCGCAGTAGTTTCACAGGCTTCACAAGAACAGGTCCAAGACCAGCCATTGTTCTGCAAGAACATATTCTTGGTCTGCTGCATTAAACAGCAGCAATGCTTCAAAATGCACCTACTCACAGCCTCTGAAACCAAGGGGTGAAACACAGCAGGGATGGTACAGCTGGTGTGGGAATGCTTGCCCGGCTCCCACGACAGCAAGGGAAGGATCAGGCATGAAGGCTCATCAACAAGATCAGACAAAAGAGAAAACACTGAATCATATTAAAGTAATTACCAGAAAATAAGACTTCTGTAAAATATTTGCAATCAGCTAGTTCAAGCCTTCAGGCTCAGTCTTGTATTGGGCTGCGTGTAGCGGCACCACCCCAGGAGGTGCTCCAGGAAGAACGAGTGACTCAGAGTCACAGTTCCTCCCTGGCTCCCTTCCTCTCACATGGGAGAACAAATAATTTTACTCTGTCCTGAATTCAGTGTACTCCCACATTACTCCTAACTAGCTTGAGAGTACAGAAAGCCATGGTCCTGCTCCCCCTCTGCTTTCCCTACTTGTATGACAGTGAGGGAGGGATCAAGCTTGAAGACCCCCTTGTCTCTGCACCTCATTGTCTCTCGCATCTTCCCACACCCAGAACTGCTGTCTAAAGCTGCCATATGGGACACATTGACTTCCCACTCCTGCCCCGAGGTGCTACTAGGGACAGGAATCATCTAGCATGGAGATAGTATCAGTATGGAAGAGAATCCTAGTTAGGAAGAACATACATTGTCACTAGATAATGAGAACCGTATTTAATGGGCACAAACACGAATGCACGAATTTTGAGTATTTCCCCCTTATTTTAAAAAATAGGGGGTTAATACGAAAGTGCCAAATTACATCATCAGGCCCTATACAATATTTACGGTAGAAAATCACTATAATTGTCAAGTGCTGGTTGAAATTATTTAGCAATGAAACAATAAAGCACCTTTAAAACGTTATTTTCACAGAGTAATCACAGAATACAAAAGGAGTTTAAAATAACGAACAGTCAGGACCTTAGATGTCCCATGGTGAGACATGAGGTTTAACGTGCAAGGATTCTCAGGCCTAGTGTAACAATTAAGCACTGTGTCCCTCAGATCCACTTTTTTGCTGGAAGCTTACAGTGCAGCTAGTATATGGGAAAAGAGAAGAGTTAATTCCTGCCCTGCCTGGGTTAGAATTACCATGTTACCTTACCTTAAAGCTAGTCACCTGGGAAGAAAAAACCCCAACCTTACATAGAGACAAAAAAATAGTAAAGATCTGAAGCAGGGAGGTAGTTCAGTTCACAGTGACCATGTCGGCATGTCCCTCCCCACTGAAGGAACTGGGCTGTGTTCATTAGTGTTGGAAAACCTTGCAAGATTATATTTAAAAAATAAAATTAATTGGAAAATTAGTTCCAAAACATAACCTTTATTGAGAAATATCATCCAAAACATAGGAAATAAAAGATATTCCCAGCAGATATTCTCAATAAGCTATCTGTCATGAGGGGGGAGGGGTAAGACTGCAATATCAAATATTACTAATTCTATTTTGAGGCTAAATAACAGTCCTGAACCAATGGTGATAAAACCGCCCAGCAAGGAGTGAAGCCGTGGTAGACCAAATGCTGCGCTGTCCTTCAGCAGGATGCAGCACGTGCTGTCCTCAACGGGGATACTTCTGTCAGCCAGTGACAGGGAAGTGGCCATAGCACCTTCCTTCCTTCTTGGAGTAACTGATGTTGCTTAAAGGAAAGATGTCCAGCACGGCTCCAAATCTGCAAGGCTCAAGTGCTGTCAGTGTGCCAGACTCACCCATACAGGGCAAAATAATGGGTGGATGTGGAGCTCCAAAACTGCTTTCACCTCAGCTGGGATCCCTGCACTAGTTGGGATGGACAACACTGAAAAATTCTTTAAATTTGGCATAATATTAAGAATTTTTTTGGTAAAAAAAATAGAATGCAGCCCACTTCCATTCATGTTTTTGACAAACTTGTTTTTCTCGGTAGACTTTCAGCTAAAGAAAAACTGAGCTGGAAATGTCCAGTCCAAATGGGTGTAAACTAAACGTCCTGTAAACTAAATATAGCTCATATTCTTCACTTCCTTACTTCTCCTTTACCAAGAACAAAACACAACCTGTCAAAGAACACGTTTTGAAGCAGGAGTAGTGACTATTCCTAACCCCACAGCTCCATTTTTATTATAAACACCGCCCCCCCGCCCCGAGATCTTCCACTAGCTTCAGTGGTTGGGATGGAGTGGGATGTGTTAAGTTGGCAATGGAGGAAGTACAAACGCCAACTGGAAAAACGGACTATAAAAAGCTTCTCTTATACAAACATGGGAGGAAGTAACCAACACCCTCAATTGTTGAAGTGAAAGGTGGGGGGCCTAAACATACAACTGAAAAAAAAAAGTAAAAATCAAAAAAGTGCTGAATGTTTCACATGTTCCCAATTACCCTCAAATTTGAGAGCCTTTTTCAATNCCAGAGAAGCGAAGATTTATTAGAGCAAACAGCTAAATACTGGCAAGCCAGAAATGCAAATTCAAGTAAGGCAGATTGAGGAAAAAAGAGNTCAGAGAAGCGAAGATTTATTAAAGCAAGCCAGAAATGCAAATTCTAATAAGGCAGATTGAGGAAAAAAGAGGCAGACAGTGAAGTTGCCTGCACTGATTATCCCTCCTCTGGAGGGATTGTCACATGGGCCTTTGCACTGGGCAACACCCAGCTGGAACCAGGCATCACTGAGACTGGCTCACATACTTCCATGTCCCAGGCAACAGTCCCAAACACCAAGTATTCTGATCCCTAGCAGACATGAAGTCTTTAGGAGAGATACAACCAAAAGAGAGTTCCCATGATGATCTACTGCCACTTCAGTAGTCTCACATTTTTCCATTAAGGTCATTTCCTTATCCATGAAAACAGAACGGCTCAGGGTATTCAGCAAAGTCATGATCTTCTAGTTACAGAGTTTGAATTTGTCAACAATTATTTAGCGAGTGCAAAAGAGCTAGGTCAGAATGGAGAGACAGAGTACATCCATTCTACTAATCTTTACAAAATCATGCCTTTCCCAGGAGCCACTGTATAAAACGACACAAAACTGATCTCACATCAGGTAGAGGTTTGGCTTTAAAATGAATCTGTAGCTTCAAGATCACTTCAGTTAAAATTTTCTTACATGGTTTTGAATATCTACCATTTATAAATTAAAGCAGAGAAGACATCACACCAGTGAAAGTGGATAGCCTCCATTCTCTCCTGCCCCCAGAGCATGTCAAGTTGTTTTGGCATTTTTGAAAATACCAGTTAGAAACACACTAAATGCTTGGACAACACAGACCCACCACCCTGGGATAAAACTGCATTCTTCTTCCTCTGCTGCTTACTGAGCAAAGGTGACAGCATTGCTTCAACAGACAGCAAACTTTGGCACAGCTCAGCACTTTAAACACCAGGAGAGACAATACAGAAGAAACCAGTCAGCTTGGTCTGTGGTATTAACGGTCAACACAAAACAGATGACACTGGGCTCCTGAATACGCCTTCTTTTTTCTGCAGAAGGCACATGAAGAAGCTTTGTGATAGGTCATTCTGCCTCCCAATTTCAAACTGAGAGTCCACGGCTTTACAGAGGTCTGCACAGACATGGTTCTGAGCCACCTCATTCCTAGAGGGCTCCTATTCACCCACATTTATCTCCGTACTCACTTTTTCACTCGGTCTCAGTGCCTTGGGCAGCTTTGCAGGTTATTGGTTGGGGTGAGGTTTTTTATGGTTTGGGGTTTTTTCCATGGGGCTTCTCCACAGCTCACCCTGCGTATACTCAAAATCCTTGACATACCTTGTTTGCAGCTCTACCTTTCAACACTAACTAAGAATTTTCCCCTCACATAGTCCTACCGCTTGCCCTCAAATAGCCTCACCATGGCAAAATTGGCACTGTAGACTGCCAGCTGATTCCTGACAATTTATTTGTATGTGTAAAGCATCATGCAATTCAACAAGGTGAAATTTAAAAAAAGAATAAAAAAATTCCTCAAATGCTTACACAATTCTCCTGTTTCTAGTTCTCACAGAGTTACTTTCTTAAAATTCAAATTCAAATCCTGATGATGGCAACTTGCATTGTCAGGAGGGGCAAGTAGAAATTTCTCATCAGCTGAACAAGTTGAGCTATGCTTCTGGATATGTATTGCAATATCTTTTTCGCATCACACCTACTCTACTAAATATACAAAACACTGAGCAAGTGATAGTTTTGTCAGCCACCAGCTAATCAAATGAAAAATTATTAGGCTTAGAAAAATAATAAAAGCAGAAGCCAGCTGTGCATTTGTTGGATGAAAATCCCAGTGTCTCCCATGTTAGCTCATGTGTATTTCAATTTCTGGGAAGAAAATAATGGGAGTTTCTCCACCCTTTCTCATGTGAGCCATAAAACAGATTTATTACCTAGGATATATTCTGTGTTTTCTCCTGAGGAAAAAAGAAAGTGGTGGAACATGTTCCTTTTTTTTTTCCCAACTAGGATTTTCTTTATAATAAACACAGAGCTTAATTTTGGTATCACATGGCCCTTCTATTTAATGCTCTGGTCACACTTTTTACCTTTCTAAATCTTGAATTGTAGCATTTTCATTTCAGTGGGGAATCTACAGCTGCTCCAGCTGTCTGAGTGTGAAAAGTCTGTCCTAAGATTCCTATCTGCTATGTTTTAAAGCAGAATCCTTCCCTTCCCTAAATCAAAGAAATGTAACTTCTATTGAAAAACTACGGAATAACTGAAAAAAAAGAAAAATGCTAAACATGACTCTATGTTTCTTTTCAAATAGTTCTTGCTCAGCTTTACCTTACACCCAACAGTCATCTAGAAGCTCTGGGAAACTTAGGCTGCAAACTCAGAGGTTTAGGACAGGGTTGCATCTCATCTGGGAAGGTTTTCCTGTACAAATTACTATTTTTTGACTGTAACGGTCACCTTCTGACCTTTAAAAATAAATCATGAAAGAGAAAATTTGCTGACTACAAGAGATTTTGCTCCTAAGACTCCTAGTTTGCTTACAGTGTGATGTTACAATTCTAAAGACTTGTGCTGGTAAATCCATTTATAGAAAAGGTGGTTTCCCCTATAACTTTCACTTTTGAGATGCAGAAGAGATCAATTCACATTTTAAATGCTCCTGAATCGTGACATAGCTTGGATTCACCAGTTTAGTGGTCTAGAAACTTTCAAGGTTAATATATGCCTTTTTAAATGACATCCAGAAATAGCTCTTTTTTAAAGTTGACTCTAATATTTGTAGCCTAAATGCGCTCTACAACCTACTCTTCATAATTAGCGTCTATTGTTTAACGAGTCACTTTTCTCAACATGGCAAACCTGACACCTCTCAATGTTCCAGTACTTTCAAATAATCCTATGACATATGAGCATTTAAATCATAAATGCCACTGAAACAATTTTTGAAATGATGAGCCATCACTAGCTGCATATAATTAAAATGTACCAGAGGAAGTACATTCACTGCAGTTGTGAAATTATTTTTATTGCTTATGAACAGGAAAAAAAAAATCCACTTTTTATTGTTCAACTGTGCCAGCACAGGACTCAAAAGGAAGCTGGCTTGCTTGGGCAAAAATTGTGGGGTTTTTAAAGATTTATTTCTTTTTCATTGCTTCGTGATCACTTTTACTGCTCCACAGAGACCAATAACTTGGAAGAAAACCCCTCAGTAGCTCAAGTAGTTTTCAAGCTATTACTAATTTAAAACTCTTCATTTGTACTACCAAATATATTCTAGCGCCGTCAAACTGCATTCTTACAAAGAAAGCATAAATCTATCCACACCGATATTTTGGGGCTCAAAACACCATTACTACTACTAAAGAAACTTTTTTTTTTTTTTAACAAAGACATATACACAAACATGTAAAACTGTGTTGAGGTTTCAAGTTTGGCCCAAAGTAGTGCCTCAGCATTACAACTCGGAAGAGGTGTCCAAAAAGAAAAGTTCATCCTTTTTTCAAAATCATTACTTAGTTTGCCTTCACAATCCCAGAAATCTCACTGAGATACATCTATAATCCAACGTAACTACAACAAAATAATTCATGACAGAAGAGTAGCCATATTCTTTCCCCAACGATGACAGTGCATCATCACTTTGGAAAACCAGAATCTGCAGCATTAAATCTCCCATATAAGCTGATTAGTGACAATTGGTTTACAGTTCTTACTGCTCCAGTGAAACTGTGTATTGTTATGGCTGAGCTTGCAGAGACAAAAATAAAAGGTATGCAAACACAAAACATAATATAGCCTGACATACTATGTGATAGAGAGGCAAAAAAATTGTCTCTTTAGAATGTAAAAACATAAATGGATCAGTAGTTCAGTGTTACTTTGCAAAAAGAAATTCAGTGCTGTAAAATCGTCAACAGGGTCAGAAAATGTGTAACATAAGTCAACAGATCTCCTCACGTTACGATTCGAATATTGTAATTCTAAGGCTTAAAAATAATCTCTACACCAATTAACCAAACCCATACTATCGATCTGATACTAGAAACTGGCGTCTATTCCAGTGCATGCACCAACATAATTTCTATCTGCAGAATCTTTATAATCAATAATGACAAAACCAAGCCAGAACAAACAGAGTTACATGTCCTGATCAGAGGATATTTCTACAAGAAAAAACTAGTTTACGTGTAAATCAATAAAAGTGTTAACAGGAATCACTAAAACCCAGTAAGCTATTCCAGTAGCTTCTTTAAAATGTAGTAATTGAGTTAGAAATAAACAAAATCTCCTCCATATTCCACGTAACTTACGCAGACAAAACAGCTCACGAATGAAATGCTTCCCAGTCGTGGAGCCCTCTCTAAAAGTCTCACAGAAATGCTACTAAAACTGGGGCTTCGTGGTAGGATCTTTGGAAGAATGACAGATCACAATGAGACTGTGCTAAAAAGTGTGGAGAAGTGTTCTTCAAAAAAATTCCCCGAGAGAATAAAAGATACACACAGATTTCCATCTTTCATGTCTTCTATTTTTTTTCAAAGCAAACACCATGCCCCTCTTTTATCTTGTTCATTTCAAAACAAAGCTATTGAATATGGACCTTAGATTATTTTCTAGTGCAAAGCAGCATGGAAAGTGGCATTTTCTTCCTTCCAAAGAAGAAAAAACACTCAGTAAAATAATCCAAAGGTCAGATATTGGTATGCAGGTGTCATCCCAACACTGCAAGATGACATTCAGAACGCAGCTAGACCCAGACAACGCTACAGGGCAAAGGCAGCACCCACGGTGAGAATCTCTGTCCCAAAGACAGTCTCAACCCTGGCTGGCTCTGCCGGGCTGCCAGCAGAGGGAGCAGAGCAGGGAAGAGCCGCTGCCCAGAGCTGAGCACCTCGGGCATGTCCCCTGTGAAGACAAACGAGACGTCTTGAGCTTTTTCTTTCCCCTTCAGTGAATTAACCTGTGAAAAATCCACCAAGGCAAAATTTCCTTAGTTTTCTGGTAGTAATCAAAGTAAAAACCCCGGGACTTGAGTCGACCTGTTGAAATGAAGCTAGCTTTGTAGATTTCTGTAGACTGTATCTGAATAAAAGCGTGCACTGTGAAATGACAGCGTGTGAATTAGACCATCACCATCACAGAGTCACTCTGGAGCTCGGGAGGGCTGCAGTCTGATCTGTACCTCAAGGCAGAGTCAGTGACGAGACCAGACCAGGTTGATCGGGCTTTATCCAGTTGATAAATACAGTATTATTTTTTCACCCTACTATACTATATGCACTATTAAAAATACTACATTTTATTTTTGTAAATGCTTTCAGCTGAAAGGTATTAAAGCAATTCTGTGTCTTCCTGCAGATTATTACCTTTCTGTAGGTGGCGGGGGGAAGGCACAGAGCGAGCACCCACACACCTGAGGCTGCGTTGCCCAGGCCAGCCCTGGGTTCAATACTCAGCAGGTGCAGTTCCCTGCCTCGCCCTGACCTGCCCAAGAAGGGTTTATCTCAGTGTGTACACTACTGTTTAAATACTTAAAACCCACTAATTTCTGCTGGGCATAAAAGCAAAGCACTGGGATTATTAAGAAGTCGTAAAATCCAATATGTCAGATTCATAAGCTCTGTTACAACTGGGTTTGGTATTTATGTCTCACTGATACTTAACATTTAACGTTTGCTCGGCGCTTTCTGACCTCAGAGCACAAGGCCTCGGTGCCACCGCTGCCCTCAGGAGCCCTACGCAGACACTCTGCAGGAGAAACGCCTGCGAGCAGCTCCCCGCGCCGCTGCCCCGCACCNTGATTCGGCGATCCTCCGCTGCAGCCGAGGCTGCCTCCCGAGGGCCAGGCAGACGCAGAAGAGCGCCGAGCGCGATGCCGCTCGTGACGTCACGGCGCAGCCGGGAGGCGCATGCGCAGTGCGGGGGCGCTGGGCCGCTCGGCTCCTCCCGGCCGGGCCTGGGGACACCGTGCCCGCACCGGGGGGGCCTTTCCCTTCCCCTTCCCGGGGCAGGGCCAGGGCCGGGCGGGCCCTGCAGGACGTTGCGGACGCGGGCTGCCCGAGCGGAGCGTGGTGGCGCTGAGCAGCAGCGCCTGGGCCCGCTGGGAAGGCCTTGGCAGGGCACACAGAGCCCGTCCCTAGCTTGGGTGGCTCCCCGTGGTTCGATCTGCAGATTGATCAGGGGGGTGCTGGGTAGGCTGTGTGCTGGGCTCTCTCCCCCTCGGATTGCACAGCGTTCCTTTGCCAGGAGCTCTGCTGAGCACAGGCTTGTCTTCCCAAATTCACTTGCCTCCTCCGGCATTTGCTCAGTCTGGATTTGTTCGGGGATTAGCAGACCCAAGTCTTCCAGTGCGACATAACCACACTTAGTTTTCCACGTGCTGCCCTGCAGGAGAGCTTCTTGAGAGAAAATTGCTTCCTGAATTGGTTTCAAAGGGAAGTTAATGGTTAGGTGTCATAACTGGACTAACTCAAACTTAGGTAACCCAATATGTGTTGTTGCTACTGGAACAAAAATGCTGCTGTGTGGGACTGGAATTGTACCCTGCTAACGTACCCATCCACTTGCCTCAGACAGGCGATGGCAAGCTCAGCACAGGCACGGACACATTACAGTCCTGCAGAAAAGCATCCCCTTTCAGAGCCCTCTTTTGCTCTCCCATGACACCAAGCCTTGCTTGAGGACAGCCCATAAACCATCATTTGCTTGTGTCACCTGGCTAGGAGACAAAGGCTTTGTCATACAGGTAGCTTTTCAGAGGGCTGTGCTGCTGTAATTCCAGCTAAAAGGATTGTTACGCTTTTCTGTTTTCTTGCCATTTTTGCCTGTGGAGCCAAAGAGCAATTTCAGAGCTAAATTACACCTAGAGTGTAACAGTGTTGTTAAATAAGCACTGTTCCGTTCTACTGGTGCAAACAAAGGCATGGAGATTTTTTTGTGGGTTTGTGAAGGTAAATCTGGGGCTTGCTTTTCTACTCCAATATCGTCAGGCCTCTCATCGGCAGGAACACTGATTCCTAAATTCTTGCACTGAAGGGCTCTTGAACAGCACTGAGTGCTGTGAAAACGCAGTACGCTGAGGAGGTGCCTCTCATTATTAAGAACATCCTAAGCACAGATAAATACCTTCAGTATTGTATAATGCACAAATGGAGACCCGTATTTTCCTCTATGTTTCACTGAAATGATTTGAATTAAGGGATTTAGAGCAGCAGATCATCGCTATAAAATGCTGTGCATAACAAAACCACATGTGCAGCGTATACTTTCAGGTCTTCGCTTTGTTAGGAGCTAAATATTTACTAGAATATGGTACAGTTAATATTCCCTACAGTCACCTTGAAAATGAAATACCCCTTTCACAACACAAAGATAATGAGTTATATGGCAAGATAAGGTGGTTACAAGAAGTTGGGAATGACAGAATCCAATTAATTTAAGATGAATTAATGCAAGATCAAATTTATTACAGTTGGATGCAGTTTGTAATTGGAAGTTCCATTACAGTGCACGTTTTTACATGTTATCTCCCATCAGTAAGAGATCTCAAAAGAGCAGATTCTCCATTTTGAACAGCAGCAATGTATTTATTATATCACAAATAACTCTTTCCTTAAACGTTTGCTGTGAGGAACTTCAGGAACCAACAGGCCAGTTGTGCACCAGGGGTTATGCTCTTCCTCTTTGTCACAGGGGCTTGAAGTGAAACCTGGGCTTCATTTTCTTTGGCTGCTTTGCCAGGCTGCCCCTGACATGTTTCTTGCTTTTCTTCCTCCTATTTTTCACTCTTCTAGGGAATCACCCCTCTTCTTTTCTTTTGAGTGGGTGGGGTGAAATCAGCCCTCTAGTCAAATAAACCTTTCAACTTCCTATCTTCAAAATAAACACTTTTATTGTGGACAGTCCAAGCACCTTAGGTAAAGCTTTAGGTCTCAAATCCAAAAGATACACTGTGTCCTTTTAATAATTTCATAGTGGAAACCCTTTATTTGCCCATTCCTGTGGTGTCATGGAGGTTTTCAATGATTCTGGTTTAGGTTTCGGGATTAGGTGAAACCAGAGTGCCTTAAACCTCTTTAGAGGTTTGGGATTAGGTACTGCATCAGGCCTAATACAGCATTTCTGTGCAAGGCTAAATTAAATGGCAGGAATATTTGTTGTGCACTGATTCACAGGTGTTTGGCAAGATACCAGAAAACATAAAGGAACCACTGGAAGAATCGTGAAGGCAAAGCCATCGAAACATGAGTATTAGCTAAGTACTGCAGTATCACTTGCAACTGTGGGGTCTTTCAGACTGCTTCTAAGTGATTTTAAGCATGGATATTGTTTTTATGTGTCTCTTTCGCATGAATGTGAGTAAATTGAAGATCTATGGTGCAAATGGATCATGGATTTTTATTTGGGTATCACATTCTGGTAATTGCTGCCTGTTCTATAGCAAATGTGTATTAAAATTTGTCAACCAGCTGATATCACTGAAGCTCTGTTGTTTTATTGGGCACATAAATTTTACTATTTCTCTGAGGTACGCATTGCCTTGACAATATGCTAGGTCATGAGGAGAAAAGCACTGCAGATTTATACCTATTATTAAAACACCCTGTCTGGCCCAGGAGGCAGAGACATTTGCCTCATTGATGACCACGGACTAATTGGAGTTTCATTGTGTAGGCTTTCTACTGTAGAGACTTTGCAGCACTCTTCACTAGCTTTGCCTAGCAGGGATGATTTTCCTCTATGCATACAGCTCCATGGTTTGTAATACTGGCAAGGCCTGACTAACTGGCCATACTCCTAAGGTGCTGTCTGAGCTGAGCAGATTTCATCAAGCAGAATGAAGAGCAGCTCAGCGCTATAGTCTCAGGATCTCTGCAGTCTGCGGCAGCTGATTTGGCTGCGTTTGTAAAGAAAAGCTGAGCTTCAGGTGCCTCGCTTTGTACAGCCTGGTATCAAAAAGAGATGGGTACGTGGTTATGGGGAGGCACTGCAGAGCCCAATGGGTTAATTCCTGTGGCTGTACAAAATCAGTTACTACCTGAGCACAACTATCTCCTCGTACCAAAGCATTCCCTTCACTAATTATGTGCCTGTCAGCGTTCTCCAGAAAGTTGTATTTTGAATGCATTTCTCTCCCCAGATAGGCAGATTCCAATTTCAGCTGCAGACTTGCCTGTATTTAATAAGTCGACTACATCTCAGAATTGCAGGGCTTCTCTGGAGTTTTTTCCGTGCCAACAATGAGCTCTCTCGCAGGGAAGACTTTTTGCATTCCTATGGCAAGTCTTCCTATCAGCAATGCATACATGGAGCCAGATCCCGTCTTCTTGAGTCTGCTTGCAAAAGCAAAACAGAAATAGTTTTAAGACAAGTTTCAAAAGAATATGTCCCCTCTAATCAGGTGAAATGTAAGAGAAAGAGGGAGGCTAACTGGATGGACTTAGTAATCTTAGAATCTGTATAAAACATTAGTTATGGCTTGAGCTACATGAGAATTAAGCTTGAAATGTAAGTTCTTTTCCTCCTTAATGGTGCATGTAAGGAAGAACAAGAGAAATGTTCCATTCAAGGACAAAATCATAAAATAATGAGCAGAATAAGAATGAAATGAAAGTATTAGGGGCCAAGGGAGGCTGAGTGGGAGTTTGTCTTCATACATGATTGATCTAAACTTGAAAAGAAGAAAAAAAGACTTTTCATCTTTAAATGAGATGGTTATTTGAGCATAAATAATAGTCTAATGTCAAATACGCTGCTATTTCCAACAGAGTCTTTTCACGACAAAACCACAACATTCCCAGCCCTAATCTCCTCAGATAAAACAATACGGCTGGTGGCTGTGAATCAGCACTTTGAAACCAACCTTTGAAAATGGCAACACGTTCAGGGTGAAGAGAAATGGAGGAGACAAAGAGCTGCTGTTTATAGAGCTTTGCAAAGTGAGGCCCCACCTCGCTTGCTTGGAAACATGCTGTAACACCCGAGAATTGTTTTTCTCTCTGGGTGGGAAGTCCAGCTCCACACAGCTACCTCAAGGGACTGGGCCTATTGATGTATGTGTGTGTTTAGTTCCACACTAGGCCCAGCTGTCACTGAAATCAGGAGTAGTGAAACATCAAAATCCTCCTGGATGCTTAAGCCTTGGATACCTTTCAAACAACAAAAGGCTCTGACTAGAAATCTGAAGGGTTCCTGCATTTTTAGAGCTCATGGAAAGTGGTGGTGATCCCAAGCAGAGAGAGGGGAAAAGGGCTTGACAGCATCAAATGGAGACTTGCTCAGCTCCAGCCTGGGGAGCAAGGGTGCGGTGAGAACGAACAGCTGGGCTCTCTGAGCCAAAATGAGCCTCCTCCTTTCACAACCCATTTGCAGCCACACGGCCACATCCCCTCCCTTGTGCTGACCCCCTCTAGGGAGTGGCAGGACTGATGCAAGGCAGGAGCATGGTGCCAGGAAAGGAGAGTGGTCACACTGGAAGAGACCTGCCCTGAGTGGTGGCACCAAAAGGAGCAGGCCAGCGGGGACACAAAGGTTTCCATCCAGCAAATGACACCTCACCTTAAGCAGGAAGCTCATTTCCCTTCACAGCCAGTGAGGAAAAACAGGCTCTTAACTCCATGGGAACATCCCCTCCACCTGTTTTTCTGATTCCGTTGTTTCCTAATGTAACACAACAAGCTTTGAAATCCAGAGATGCCATCCTATGGGAAGTGGAAGAAGACTTCGGTATCAGCACAGCCACCAGTACTGCTGTGCTTTGACTGGGAACACGTTGTACTGGTGGTGGGGGAGTGTCCTATGGCAGTGAGACGTGAACCAGGGCCAAATGGGGAAATACAGTTGCATTTTCATCTGGATTTTAGGGTCACTGCCTACAACTCGGTGGAAATTTCTGAGGATCATTTTGAGCCCTTCTCAAAAGGAAAAAAAAAGAGAAATGAACTGGGCATTGTTCTACTCAAAGGGATCATCGGAAAATGGCCTTTGGACATGGTCTGGAGGCATCAGCTGCAGAACCACCCCACCAGTGCTGCCCTTGCAGCAAAGCTCCTAAGGCAGAGCCCAGATGAGAGAGAGATGCTGACAGGAAGTCAAATCTCTGGAGCTAGGCAGAAAAGAGGACCAAGAGGCAAACCTATATCTGAACCCAGCTGCAAAAGCCCATGTGAAGTCTGAATGAAAACCTTTGATCCAAACATCCCCACTTTTTAGGGATTCCAAACTCAAGCAAAAACGCAGTGGTTTCACCCTAGCTTGAAACACAGCCGCACACCTTTGATTTCTAAGGACAGATCATTTTTCTTGGCCTGGACCATGTGCACAGCCATAGATACCTCATGTCTGGTTCAGACAGACCAACCAAAAGGCACAAGTGGACACACACACTATCAGCAGCACATGATGGGATTTAGTGCAAGGAAATCAAACTGTCTACCCCACCTCCCAAGCTTATCCTTTAAAGACCAGTCCTGTGCTCACAGCTGGAGTTTATGAGTCCTGCCTTATTAATTAAGTGTAGCCAGTGCCTTTTTCCCCTGAATTCCAACAGAAGCAATTAGAAAGCAGATACTTCACACATAACAGCTGGTTCGTTTAACACCCTCCCCGTCCTATTTGCTCCCTTCCCCCAGCCAACTCATATCCCCTTTTTCCATCCTTTCATGTAATGGAGAAGGAGAGTAAAATCAAGGTGGCAAAACCAGGCATGGAAGATAACCATATTCTTATTAAAAATCAGCTAGCGTAACAGTGAAAGTGAGGGAGTGTTGTTGAGAGCACGCTTCTGAGCGTGGAATTGTAACAGTCACCTAACAGATGGGGAAAAAAAAGAGCCTTGGCTGTCTACTCTGTCCTCCTTAAAAGGGGATCTGTATCAAAGTAGCAGAGTATTTTCTTGACCACAGGCTGTTGATGTCATTAGAGCAAGTCTCATTTTTATTTAACGCCAGAGTTAAGAGTCACATAAAATTGGCACAGGTGAAGGCACCAGCCCCATTAAGTTGTGCAACGTGACTCTCTGGGAATTTTTCTGAATGTTCGTGCACCTCCAATTTATTTATGCTGGGCAAGCCAGCCCCAGAACCTCTCCTCCCCATTTCCCAGTATGAATACAGCCTCAATTCTGCCATCGGACCTCTGGAAAGTCCACTCAATCCTCTAAATTTCCCCCACTCCCAAGGAAGATCCAGTTACAGGAAGGGCAGTCCTGCCCCTCTCCGTTACATGCCTCACTGGGAGATGCTATGGATGTAAAATTAAACCCATGGCCAAAAACACTCACTGTAAACAACATTAAGTACATATTCTGCTCCCAAACAGGTACTCTAGAGGCTGGCTCTTGATTTAAGGCATTTAGAGCTTTTAAGAGGGAAACCAAGTTAATAGGAATGGAGATTAGTTTGCCTTTGCAAAACGCTTCAGAAGCAGGGAAGCAATTCCAGTGTATTTGAGGCAAAGGGGTGCTCGAGAGTCATAATCCTTCTTTTCTTAGCATGGCTAGCATTTTTTATAATATAGAACTTACAGGTAAAATAGAGAGCTGGTCCCACGCAGGGCATCTGCTCATGACATCCATAGGAATAATAACAAAAGAGTAGACAGCCAAAATACCCCAGTGCTGGGAGATTTTTCTGCTAGATAATTTCTCACTGACCCTGAAATCAGGCAGCATCGTGAGGACATTTTCCATTATAATATGGGGAAGATTTAGATCCAGCCATAAACCTCCCATTTCCTTCCTCAAAGAGGTAGCTGTCGGAGAGGCTGCTATTGCAGCCATCCATCCAGATGTTTGCCATCTTTGTTACAACTTTTCAGGAATCTTACAACACTTACATACTCTACAGCCACCTGATGAGGCTGCTACCTAATACCTATGTTACAGACAGGCAGAACAACTTAGGAGGGATTAAATGATCTGCCCAGCTTCCCACAAGACAACGCAGGTGTGGCTAGAAATCAAACCCCCTAACTTCCAATCTTTGCTGTTATATTAGTATAACTTAATCTGCTTTATATGCTTTGCTGTAAAAAAAAATTTTAAAAAAATCATCACTTCAGTAACGTGTTTGTTGGTAACTAGTATGAGTACTCCCAATCAAACAGAAAGGTCAGCATATTCTAGAAACTGTGACAGCTGATTAGTCAGCGGAACCCCCTTTTTTCCCCTGGATCTTTCTAGAAGTACAAAACTAAAAGGTAAGGGCATCCTTTTATAACTGCAAAGGCTTCAGCTAATGAGAGCAGAAATCACATTTTATATTTTGGCAGTTAGTAGTAAACACTATAATTAAAGTTATAATAAGATCAGCTAGTGTTGTATGAAATATTAGTGATGTCTGAACACAAAGTAGAGCCCCCATCTCTTTAGTTAAAATTACAAAATGATTAACAGCCCAATTAAAAACATTTTTGTTTTTGACATGATAAATTATACTTTATCTACCTATCTGTAGATATAATTGATTATTTTATTCGATTGTTGTTGGCTGTCATTAAAAAAGACAGATACCAGGGCTTTCTGGCCTCTCTCCCGCTGAGAGAAAGAACAAATCCTGCTATTAATGACGGACAGGATCATTATGAAAAAATTCCATTTGCCACTAGGCAACGTAGCTGAGTTCCAGTAATTATTGTATTAGTCAAGCCGTTGAGAAGTTCCATAAAATTGAGAGAGTTTTTAAGGAGCATTCAACTTTATTTGGCAACTTTAGTGATGTAACAATTAAAACCATGCTCCAGGCTTCAAAATGTGCAGGAGATTGCCAAAATCAGATAAAACCCTAGAGGGCCCCTTACTCGCAAAGAAAGAAGAAAAAAAAATCAAACTGTTTACTTTTCGGATCAGACATTCATCAACATTTGGCTTTTGTTTCAGCCAGTGTCAGATAATAACAGCACCATGTTTTCAGTCGGCTTGTAGCAAAACTCTATACAGTTTGATGTCAGGCCTCTGAGACTTAGCTGGGGCTGACACCAGCCTCTCCTCAGAAAAGGGAAATCTTAAGGGAGCTGATGCTACCAACCCTGCTTGGCAGATCCGATACCTGGGAGCACTCAGCAGTACCTTCTGGAGTGAATCATGTCTATTCTCCACTAGTGAGCATCAGGAAATCACTGGGGAGAAGTGCAAGTTATTCCTTCCTCTCGTGCCTAGGAGCTGAGCCAGGCAACACCTCAAATTGTCAGGGCTCCAGGAGATGAAGTAGAAGTCTCCTGTTCATGTAACCCATTAACCTGTCAAGGAACTGATAAAAAATATTTTTTTAAAATCACTCTAAAAGTGCTAAGGGAAACTGCTACTGAATCAACTTATGGCCAAGTGTATTATCTACCTACTTCTCTACTGAGTAGTGTTAAGGAATAATGATTTATAGTATCAGAAATGAAGGTACAGACCAGAAATGAAGGTACAGCATCAGACTTCTGCAGTGGAAGGTGAAGTTGGTTACAAAATGCAGACCAGGTTTAGCCTAATACAGACTATGGGAATCACTTCAAGAGCACATCTGTTAGCAAAGGAGTTAAAAGGGATTGATCTCCCTTCCCAGAATAACGTGCCCAAGTCAGGAAGTCTCCACTATCAAAGAACTGTGATGGGAGCAGTAGTTTCCAGGACAGCCAAAGGGAGCTGGAATACTGCTGTTGTCACTGGGGAACAGCAGCAGGGCAGGGTTTAGCAGTAGCATTCTGCCAGTCTCCACCTGGAACATGCTGTACCAAGTAGGACAGATAAAAAGATACACTGGAGCCTGCCATAATATGGCCTTTCATCACGCAGCTCCCGTATTGGAGATGCCTGCCAACTGTTAGGGCCTGCTGACCTATTTAATAAAAAACCCAAACCCACAACCCTTAGCAATCATGGCTCCTATCTGATGTAAATGGGAACTGCAGCACAGAACTACAGGCCAAGGGCCAGCCACCTGTGGCGCACGGGCAGCTCTTCAACCGTACGTTGCATTGCCAAGGCAAAGGCAGGAGCTCAGACTTGTGAGAGAAAGGGTGTGTAAAAGAAAAGCTGCTCCTCTCTCCCAGCCCTGAGACTTACCTTGCTGCTATGCAAGGTAGGCATGCTTGAGTCTTGCTAAGCTCAGGAATCAGCAAACACTGGAAGCTACCACCATATTTTCCAGAACATTTAACCTCTAGTTTGTGTCTGGCGATTGCTAGGGTGTAGTGAGATGTGTTGCTGTAAAAGAACAAACCCCTCAATAACTAACTAGCTGCTTTTTGGGAAATAGCATTGCCTTGCAGTTTTCTTCAGCAGAGCTAAAGCATATATTAGGGTAGTATTCAATTTTCTTCCATTTGGAGCTGTCATCTAAAGTGAGGCATCCTAGGTCAGCTCAAGAACTTCAATCAGTATCTGTCAGTGTAAAGAATGAGTAATTTCAGCTCTTATTCTTGAATTATATGAGTAAATTGTGCCAAATCTTCAACATATTAGACAAGTGCCAGATGAAGGCTTAGGAAGTTTTTTTAATATATGTTCTTTATTAGCATTAAAACTTTTATGATTAAAAGAACTATGTTACAGCATACATGCATAAGATCCATCTAAACTTAAAAAATCACCTGAAAAAAACCTACGTTCCTCATATTTTTTTGTTAGTCCCTTTGGCTTACAGCTCATCTGAGCCATGAGTGAAGAAAATGCAAACCCCAGCACACAGCAAAGGGTACTCGGTGACAGAAGAGGGAGAGTGGAGCAGTGAGTCTTTGCGGGTGCTGCTGAAAACAAGATGAACTAATTGGAAAAAACGCTAACTTTGTAGTGAGGTTGTGGGGACTTGGGATGAAGGGCTACAAAGAAGGCTAAACTCCCTGATTCAGTCAACCCCCATCAGGCCATTCCAACAGTTCCCCTACGGACTGCAGGAACAAGCCTGCACAATTCAGTTTCCACCCCAGCCTGGCTGCTCAGGCTCTAGTTTGTAGGTGCTTGCATCCCTCCCCAGTTGCATCAGCTGTTCAGAAGGATGCCAGATGGCAAGTACTTTACCTGACCTGATTTCCAGATGACTGATACCTGTAGCTACCACTTTAATTAAAGTAAAAAATACATGTAAAAGACATGAGTTTATCACCTGCTAACACATGCCATGGTTGTTTCTTGGTCAATCGGCATGCAGCAGACAGAGCCACAGACTTCTCCATACCACTGGTATCCAGAGGAAAAAAAGAGCAGTCCATCTGCTAAAGCTATCAGACCCTTTGTGCTTTACTGGATCAATTCCTATTTATAGGATCCAGTGCCCTCTACTGAGCAGAACAAATCAAAGCATTAATGTTTCCCAGGCCCTGTAAAGTTCAGTAACTTTAAGGGACAGCAGCATTAGAGCCAAACAGTTGGACATCTACCTCTCCCCTCCACGCACACACAGGCACCCATTGCCCCATGTGCCACCAATGCTTCCAGGTTATTGTAAAGCAACACATGGAAAGTATCGAGGAACTTGCAATGGCTATGGAGCTGTCAGAAGAGTAACATGTCACTTTCTGGAAGGCAAAATCCATGTGGACATATGGTAGTCGTGAAAGGAGCTGGACTAGCAACCTTGGCAGGCTTGAGTCGAACAGAAATGTTGCTGCTTTGCCTTGATCTTTATTTACAATAAACGCCTCGGCTCCAGCTCAGCGTTTTATCTGGGAACAGCCGGCGGCGTTTCTGTGACCATGTTCCGACTCATTGGTGCACTGACATATTTACACACGGGCCGAGGCCCGGGCAGCTGTGAATAAGGGGCCATATATCAAGCGAGGAAAAAGGGATGCAAAGATGAATTTTATAAAATATTTTCCATTTTTCTTTGACTTGGTTGTGCATTTTGCTACGGCCCATTGGGTACTCACTCAGCACTTGGACACTTTGCTCCGCGCAGTCTCGCCTATATTTCTAATTATGTCTACGTGCCAAGCCTAGCCCAGTACCTGAGGCGGCCCACAGGGAAATGGAGATTCAAAAAAAGAAAAAGCTGGATGGGAGGGAAATTTCCTGGCCTTTAGTGGCATGCACCACGGGAAAGAGAATGTTGTTTTCTAAGTCACCAGTCTTTTCTGATTCATGCAGAACACAGACTGTTGCATTTTACATCTGACTGCCGAAGTGAGAGGAATTATTTCCACTACTTTGTGAGAGAAAACAATCAAGTCCCTTTTGCAATTTAAGGAGATCCTATCATCCTTCATTTCTACTCTGGGCAATAGAAAGGGTTAATTCCTTACAGTGTTGACTTAATCCTTTCTTTTTTTTTCCCTGTGGCTGACTAATAGGTTAGATGTTTTGACTCTGCTTAAAAAGAGAAGCTTTAGACATAATATTAATGATACTGTATGTATTAGAAAACAAACACAGAGGCACCTGGGGAGTCTGAAGGCATCTTCTGGCCTTTCTGGGCTGACAGCACAGAGTGGCCCTCCAGCATGGAATTCAATGTGGAAAAACACTATCTAGCGCAAGAGAGTTTACTTTGAGTGACCCTCTTGCCTTTCAAACAATCAAAAGTCAGGACCATTGTGAAGCTGAAAACTTGTTTCATAAGAACAAGCCATAGCTCAACCAGCTGAAGAGGAGAAAAACATAAAAAAGGAACCCAGAGAAACAATCAGGAAGAAAAAATAGACATTTGAATGGAATAACTGCTGGTGTCTTTACTCTAGCATTGACATCCTAACAAAGACTTAGGATTTGAGTTTTTTCCTTACGTTTTTGCAAGGCAAGGATGGGAAGAGAGCGCTGCTTGTTTATTCATTTGTCTTAGAGCTCCACTAGCCCAAAAAAGTCACTGCAAATACTTATCCAAGGCTCAGGTTCATCCCACTGGGATGCAAGAACTGCATGCCCCTTGATGCGAGATCCAAACCAGCATGGGGAAGTGCTTATTTCCCTCTACTGTCTATTTAGGAGGTTTAGGGGAGAGAAGCACAATTCCAGCTACATCATCTTTGTATGGTCTGAAAGCTAAGTAGGCCTAATTGATCTCTTGTAGGTACTACTTACCTCAGCTGGGTACAAGACCTTGGTACAAGTCTCACTTGAAAGACTTGTCAGGCTTTGTGCAGGTGTCCCATCCTAAGTGTCATTGTACAGGCAAAATAAACGAGATGCCCTACTGCTGCTGAACCATAGATATTTGGTACAGCTCTACTTAAATGGAGCTGAATCAAGGCAATCTCACCTTGCATGAAGGGCCAGCAGCTCCCAAGAAGAGATCTTCTCACTGAGTAAAATGTCTGTTAGCACTATTGAAGAATCTTCTGAGACGGCTCTTTGGAATGATCTTATCTGAACAGTTTCATATCTTCACTGGAGCAGCTGAAATTGCACTGGAAAGGAGCACTGGTCCTCAAGTGTGCCCTGAGCTCAGCAGGAGACTGGTAGGGGAAAAAAAGACAGTCACCACTTTAAGACATGGGGATCATTTGTTGACACACCCAAGATCACACAGATGGTGCATACACCAAGAATTAGACCCACCAAGCCATCCAACACCTCTGGATTGTTTCTTGAGGATTAGAGTGCATTCAGGAGTCCATTTTAATATATAAATGCAGGATTTGGAGCTATGATGGAATGGTAAATTCAATACTAAGGAGTTTGTCACATCTCTGTTCAAAGCAGGCTAACATTTCACGTTAGGAATTACATGCTTCAGACAGTTGCAATCATCTTCTGCACAAATAATTTAAGCTTACTTCGTTTGTTGTATTCCGATTTAAATTTTTATTGGAAATATAAATACCTATGTCGGTCAGCAAACCAAATAAAACAAACATATTGAGTAGGGTCTATTATAGACTAATATGGAAACAAATAATCTGCAAGTCTGGTTTTATTTATAAGCTTATTTGAGTTTTTACTCTAGGCTCATATTAATCGGGTTTGTGGTTTCCACATCTGTGCTGCTGATGCCCAGTGCAGACAGCATGCCAAGTCAGACCTGGGCATCCTCCAAGCTCTAAATGGAAAACATATGCTTCAACTCTAGCTACCTCAAGACAAGCAGGGCAAGTAACCCACCAAGTAACCACAGCGGGTGCAGCAGGCAGAGCAAAACTCTGGGGAGTTTTTTGAGGTGCCTGCTTGCAAGCTTCTTGCTTCTGACTTGCTTCAGGGGCAGCCAGGCTGCCGCCTGTATTATATTTGCTCTCTCTGATGATCAAGAGATACCAATTCCCTTCACAGCCTCCCTTTTTCTCTAGCTGTAGCTAGAAATTCCCAGACTGGACCAGTTAGTTTGCAGTGTCAGCTAGTAATACATATTCTAGAAGAAGATGGAAGAACTCCTGCAGATGATGGCAATGCAGTATGAATTCTTTCCAGAAGCCTTGATTATTTTTAATATTTATAGAAACCATTCTGAATGTTCACAAGAGCCATAAATATATATAAGAAAAATGCCCATGCCCGTTGTCAAGCCAAAATGGATCCAGCTGTTCTGCGGTGCTGGTCTCTGATTGTGGAGAATCCCTCTATTAATGAAAGATGTATAAAGGGAATCCCAAACTAGAAATATGATCTCTGCTAAAGACTGTTCAAATCAACTATTAGGGAATATTTCAGGAAAGTACATAAATACAAAACTGATTCTCAATGCAGCTGAGATCCAGTCCTGAGAACCTGTCTCCATGAGGATGTCTGTAATACTTGCAGATGCTTTCCAGAGCAAGCTGCTTCCAGACAAACTTTGATTTCTGCTGGTAAATCTCCGGAGTTCTGTGCCAGTATAACTGGATCACTGCAAACCCGTCTCCTAAGGCCCAACAGAACCTCAGTGTAGTGTGAGTGCCAGACCTCTTCTTCCTTGAGCACAGGAGGGAGGTCAGTGTGCAAGCCATAGCAAAATTACGCATATGACAATCATGAAAGAGAAGGAAGCAGTGTTGCTCATGTAAACACTAGAAATCGGGCAGTCAAATTTATTCCCTATGTACCCTCTGATGGTCATCCGTCAGCCTTTGCCACCTGGAGCAATTACCTCTTTTCTCAAAATTTTGACAGAAGTGACACATAGCAGTGCCATAAAAAGCTGTTTTTTCAAGTTACTACAGCATCATCTCCGTGTGTTGTTCATACAGCAAAGCCATGGTTCATTTTAAGAATTCAGAGCACAGAAAAGAGGAATATTTGGGGGGGGGGGGAAATAAAAAAAATTAACACAACCTCAGTGCCCCAGCCATGTCAAAGGGAATCACTTCATCATCCATCATTGTCCTCCGCAGAGAACTGCTTTGCCCAACACGGCTGCTCCACTGGCTCCCAGGCACAGGCAATTGTTATGAAGCTGAGATGGCAGAAGAGCAGTGTCTGATAACAGAGGGGCAGATCTGTCATCAGCACAGAAGGTAGCCATTCCTTGTGGCAGTTGCTAGAAAAAAGAAGATGCAATTAACAATTAGTTTTGGTAAGGGAAGGCAAACCCCTTGAAACACAGTTTCTACTGCAGCAAATCAAGCCGCAGACTTGGGAGTTAATGATTAAGGTCTTGGTTCTTGCCTTCTTAGATACACTGCAAGATGAAAGAGAGAGTGAATTTCTCCTTTCTACTTTATTCTGGCTAGCTAAGAACTGGGGCTTAGCCATGGAAAAAGGCCAACCTCACAACAGTTACAGGAAATGAAAATAGCTTTGCGGCATTTCCAAGCAAATCCAGCACACCTTCAGCTTTGCATTTTAGGCACAAAATTCAGTCTTCTTACCACAGAAAACTAAATAGAAGCTTTTCAGTGGGTGTTGTACTATTGCCCCTTCCTGTCCTCCACTCATAGCTCCCCAGTTTCTGAAGTTAGAAACAAATACACACAAGGCTCTTGGTGTCTCAAACAGGCTTTGCTTTCATAGGTTTGACCTCTGAGTTGCATCTTCCTTCTCCCAAACTTGGTTAATGGTTCTGGAAAAACATGGTCATGCCAGTTACACTGTTTATATACATAAACTGAAGGTTTATCTACACTGCTTTCTTCTTATCAGCACTCTTAAATTCTGCTGAGTACAGCCCTAGCAACAACTGACCCAAGAAGCTGTGAATCAGAAGCATGTTTCAGAGGATGTCATTCCTAGACATATGTCATACATATATTGTCGAGAGCTGCCTCAGAAGGATGGGCTGGATTTTTAGCTTAGAAATTCCAACTACAATTTAGATCTGTTGGACTTCATTTCCAGCAGAGACTAGATCCATGTAATTCAGATTAGCGATTCAGATTTTGACTTCTTCCACAAGCCAGTACTTGAAAAAAAAATAAAAATTGCTCCCAGTTTTTTACTAAGCATACAAAAAGAAAAGTGTTTGTATGATTTCTTTTTTACATATATGTAATTTGTACAGATAAAAGTGTATCTAACCACACTACCTGTGTTGCCCACTTGCAGATGCAGTTTAGGCACAACTTGGTCTTCCTCAATGGCCACAGCTGCAGATATCCCTAGAGCACCAAACTATTCAAGCCCCATGAGTAGTATACTTCTAGTGGGGCCACCTCTAGAGATGTGCAAGAGATATCATCAAATAACACATGCATAAAAGTACTACTTCTGGTATAAAGTCAGGTATCTTCCTTTCCCTGAGAAACCTTGGGAGTGGATTCATTAGGACTCTCAAATGACGTTAAAGAACTACCTTGTTCTGTGATTTCACAGTTCACAGGTGCAGCAGACCAAACCCAGCATAGCTCAACATCCTNCTGGGAGTTGATTCATTAGGACTCTTCACAGGTGCAGCAGACCAAAACCCAGCATAGCTCAACATCCTCTACAGCATCACCAGCCATTCTCTTCCTCTTCCCAATCACTTTGGTTCTTTGTGCCCTACAATAATTTCTTCTTCAATTCTCCAGCTCCTTTTTTCCCTTTGTTCACAGCGCACTACAAATTATTTGTGGTTGCAATGATTAATTTCACAACTCACACCTAATTTGACCCTAACAACTTTGCCTGCAAAGTGGCAAAACAGACAATTCCTTGTTGATGCAGACAACTTATCACTCCATGAACACAATAAAAAGTCAGAACTGGTTTATCAACAGGGAGATGTCCATTAGTATTTTTACAGGCAGAATATCAGGAGGTCCCTTATCAAGCAGGGAGAGAGTTGGCATGTACTTCAGGCATGCAGGGGGGGGAGGCAGACTGCTTTCAGCCTGCAAGGCCACACAATATGGGAAGTGGTCACTTGAAAGAGGAGCGGGAAGAATGACAGATGGTTTGTGCCTGTGCGTTTTTTTAGAGGACATCGGGTTCCTGCCATGGGAACAGCGTGGACAGTAAAGGCAGCGACTAGACGTGAAGAGTGACAAAGCAAGTCAGCCACGGACGGCCCGTGGGAGGCCAGAGGAAATGCACCATTAGTCAAAGTTGGAGGAAAAATAAAATGCGATGACAACTGGGCCATTCATGTGCTTCCCCTTCAAGGACTGACCAGACCCTTCACAACTCAAAAGACTCAAGTATCAGCTTCTTTTTCTCTTCAGCCAGGCTAATGTGCACCGGCACAGTCTGAGAAACTCCCTTGTCACTTACATTAATTCTTATCTTGTTGTTCTTGGCTACACTTCACTGAAGTACAGTGAGGGAGAATGCTTCAATCCATAAAGTAGATCCAAGTGAGCACCTCCCTCTGCTGTTCTTAGGCATCAACTCAATAGCTTAAAGCAAATGTTCGCCCAACTTGTGAACTTGGGAAATATTAAGACTTCCAGAACTAGAGCCTAAGACAATAATGTGGCCTCACAAGCATGTTTAAGCCCCACAGACAATCTCCTCACTCCAGGGTAGCTTTCTGCAGTTTGAGATTTTGCTACTCGATACAAAAAATGCAAGACCTTGCAGGTCTCAGTAGCCACAGTGACAGAGAAGGTGGCCTTGAATTTCACAATCTGATTTCATCAGATTTTTCACTTTGCCACTGGCATGGAAACCCTGAGGTGCTTTTGTCACAGCTTGTGAATCTGATGCATTTTATCATTAGGGAAAGATGATGCCCTTCAGAAGCTCCAGCCGTAAACACTCACAAATAGTTGTTCTCTTAGTCTTCAACGGGGACTACATCACAGCTAAGTACAGGACTTATTTAGAACGGTGTCCTCTGGAGCTATGGCATTTCCAGATTTGGAAAGTACAAAGGAGTTAAAGGAAGACACAAGAAGAAAATCCTGAAATGCTTTTTTATGAATACATTTGACTCTTACCGCACCCAAAGGGAATTAGCCTACTAACACTTAGAAAGGGTTAAAAGTAGATAAGTAAATCAGAATGAGCATCTTGCAAAGAAGCGGAACCAGAAAAACTCTAGAAGGAAGGAAGAATACAATTAAATTACTAATTAAAGACAAGAACCAAACTCCTGACCTGAAGCTTTACGGTGTTCTGGATTTATGTAGAATGTACAAGGCCAAAAATCAATGCAAACAATGTCTGAAGTGTCAAGAGAATTCTCCTTATTTTTCCAGTGTTTGAAATATATCTAAGAATTAAACTCAATGAGAATTAAAGAGGCAAAAATCAAAAGCACTCTCATGACTTAACTAGATGCCATTCCACTGCAATCTGAGTGAGTCAAAAAAATAAAAATAAAATATCTCCTTTGACAATCTGCGAGCCATTTAAGTCTCCAAAGCAGCCTGTATGCCTTCAATTGCTTCCTGTTTTATGGTTAATCATCTCTACTTTCTATATTAAAGGAATCATTCATCTAAGCTGGCCGAACTGAACAGCGCTATCGGAGCATGAACACCCTGCTGCCCAAACTACTGTGCCTGACAACATCTTCCCAATTATTCAGGAGTTTCTTGCCAGCAGAACACTAGTTGACTCCATTCCTCTAAGGAAAATGCCTGAGTTTCCTGATATTTTCAGCTGTGTTTGTACAAGTTGCCTTCGTGTGAAGTTGGAAATTAATGCACTTCCTCTTGATCCTTTAAGAGACAAAAAGAGAGATTACAAAGATTAAATAAAAATGCCAAAGCTCAGTCCTTTGTCTCCACTGAACAAAGGTGTTTAAATAAAGATTGCTGTGCATCACTAATTGTGTTACAAACGGAGGCATCGCATACAACAGCTCAGCCCCCTGCATAAAGCTAAAAGCTGCCACATAACCTGTTGCTCTGGCATGGTGTGAACAGAATATTGGTTGGCCTCATTGCAATTCATTCGCACATTAGTAAGAGATAAAAATAAAACAAGCTTTCGATTCTGGTTGTTTTATTATGAGTATGCCACAGAATAATATATTTGGGCCTAGTCTCACAGGGAGCTTACAAAGAAGGGAACATTTATTTATTTTCTTGATTTTTGTTTAAAGCCTAAAAGCTGGGGTTTTTCACTGTTTTCTTTCCCTTAGTATTTTATTTTACTGGATTTACATAATATTGTAATAAACAATGACCAAACAGGTATCTATAGTCCTTTTGTTTT
This sequence comes from Todus mexicanus, assembly GCA_013389965.1. Classification (NCBI taxonomy): domain Eukaryota; kingdom Metazoa; phylum Chordata; class Aves; order Coraciiformes; family Todidae; genus Todus; species Todus mexicanus. Next base: position 27,026 of record WEIS01042378.1, read on the forward strand.
AAATTTATTTATGTTACCACTTAGCCTTGGGAAAAAGAAGTCTTCTCAAGGAAAGTTTGAGAAGAGAGATCTTGCTGTTTGGTTTTATGCTGAAAAAAGGAAGAATAAGCCTGATTCCCATGTTGCTTTAAAGGAAGAAGGATGAAAAAAGCCCAACAGTGTCTGTGGTCTTCATATGATCTGAAGGAAAACAAGGGAGGAGGCACAGAAAGGGCGAGTATCTGAACAGTTCATCTTTCATGGAGTATAAAGGGTTTCCTTAGATTAATGCATTAGTATATTGGACTTATCCTTCCACAAACTGCTGAGGCTTTCACCTTGAAAAATTTTCCCCCACCCTCTCCTTGGACGTGCTGGTTCTGACAGGCTGCAACTCCCAATACCTCTACCTAGCTAACAATGCAAAGGACCTTGTTCAAACAAGACTGGTCTCCATTTCACACTACCCCCAGGGAAAATCCACTTTTCTCATCATACTCCATCTTTCTGACTGATGCAATCAGATTCTGGAAACCTGCCTTATTAGTTTATATTCCAGCTTCTCAGGGATGATGTTAATTTTCCATTGTAGGACCAGATGATTTTAGATGTGCTAGATCTTGTCTATAAGAAACAACAAAAAAGATGGCACAGACAGTACCCTGCTTAGAACTGGACTTTGGTGAACAGCGCTCCTTGCAAAGAAAGTCTAGTTACAAAAGACACTCCTAATTCCAAGAGTGCTCTTGAAATGACGTATTTTGAAATTACATGATAAATAAATATTGATTTCCTTGCTTATTTACATGAGACATTCTGGTTAATTTCTGCACCAGTTCACCATCTGAATTGTTTTCTTCCTAGACCAGTGGTTTAGTACTAAGCCTTTGTATTGCAATGGCCAAAGAGTTCCATTATATCCATTAAAGATTAGATCATTTTCTTTTGTTTCTCACAGCAAACAGAATCCTATTCATGTCCCAAACTGAACGTCAGTAGCTGGAATGGTGTTTTCTTAAGGTGCATATAAGATTAAAGACTGAAATCAGATGCAGTGTTGCCAAAGCCTTTGTAATACTCATGTTTTTCATGGCAAGGTGATTGACAAGAATTGCAGTAAGGTGCTGAAGGGGATATTTCACCTGGCCCATCAAAACGCAATGTAGAGGATTAGAACTAAGAAGAGCTGACAGTATTGACTTTGAGTGCCACAATGGAAACATAATTAGCTCTTTGACATGTAGTGGACAGAAATACTCCATTTTTAAAAAATCAGAGTAATTACACCATATCTGTTGCACGCTGCCCTGGAAAATAAACGTCCTGCTCTGCTGTTTCCTCTTTTCCCAGTAAAATACAAGTTTGGCACTATAATAAATGCATGCAAACCCAACCTTTCTGCTGGAAGAACATCAGGAAAACTTCATGCATAAAACTAAAAAACCTCTCTTAAAAGAGAGCACACAGATCTGAAAGAATGAAAATGTCAATGAATTTTATACAAGTTTACTTATTGCAAAACAAACTGTCTGCACTGTGCTTATTAAAGGCATATTTCATTGCCTAATCAGAGATGTCTATTGTACCTTTCATGTTTTGAATCATAATTGCAGTCTGTTCCCCAACTGTAATAACGAAATACATTTTGGCATATGCTTATATTGATTCCCCTTTAAGAAAGCACTTAAGACACATACTTGCATCCCACTGAAATTAATAGCAAACATTAACTTTGAGTACATTGATTTCACTGGGATTTAGACAAACGTCAATTTATGGAGGCACAAAATTGCCTACTTTGTTTGATAGGCATAAGCCTCTGAAGAGAAGCCTTCGAACTCAGAAGTCCATAAAATGTGCAACTGCTTTGGTTAGAAATACATTGCTCGATGGCATCTATGTTTTTATCAGAATAACTGTGCTAGCAAAAAAAAGTGTATGTGCTGTTCTGAAATATCTCTACCAGCTCCTAGTCCAGAATAATGTAAACTGTAGAAATATCTTCCAGTAGGTATAACAACATATCGTGGATTCATAAATGGGAAAAGGCAGAACTTAATTGCATGTAATACCTTAGCATTGAGAATAAGATATAATTGTCCAGTATAATAATTAGTAAATACATAAATATAT
>WEIS01042382.1:0-14466 GCA_013389965.1 Todus mexicanus
CATTTTCATGAAGAAAGCCAATTTGCACTGACTGGTACTGAGAAAAGAATCGATGTGGGGTATATGGGAAACAGGAATGTAAGCTCATCTTTAGCTCTCTGTACTGCTATTCTCCAACATGATTATTTTCAATTATTAGCTGCTTGTTGTTTTCACAGGTGATTATCTCTGGAGTCAGAGAGTCACTCCAATACATGTATATATATAGGAAGCCTCTTGAAAGATGTAATGAGTAACTGCTCTCCAGCCTCAGAAAGAGTGGAAGTTCCTGAAGGGTAAATTCTTTGGCTTTCACTATTCAAGGACAGAAATAGACCTCACCTCAGTTATTTCACTAAGTCAAAGAACTCACTAAAATAATCAGCAAATTACTTTTGCCAACAGTACACATTATAGTCTCTTTATTTGAAAATATTTGTATATCAATATCCTGTGGTGACTTTTCAAATTACTATATTGTTTTACGAAAATAACATGCAGAAGCCAGGTAGCACCCAAAGGTTCATGGGGTTGGATTTAAATACACTACTTTAAATGTCCACAGTTATGGTGTCCATATCTCTGCTAAGTCCGTACTGTATAGGCTATGTTGATAGTCAAAGAACAGAGCAGACATTTGTAGACTTAATAAATTTGGTCATAATATAGATATTACAAGAGATCAGATTACTGTGCCTTTTAAATTACTGTTTTTTTCCCCTAAGTATAAAGGAGAAGTATGTTAGATACACTGCACATATCCAAATTGCAGAAGACTGTATTTGGTGGGCATGAATACAAGTCTTCCATGAATTCCCTCCATTGCTGTTAGAAACACATGTAACCTACCTACACTCCAGTCCATTTCCTCCACTGCGTCCCCATATAAACCATGCTTGCTCTTTCCTCTGAAGTTTTTTGAAGCATATAGAGCAGTATGGACATGAAGATACGACAGAACAAGAAGAAATGGTGCATCACTGTTCCTGGAAAAAAAAAAAAAACAACAAACAAATAAAAAACCCAAATGCTTAGTATATTTTGTGACAAAACTTCTACAACAAAATCTTTCTATAGCAGATCTCAAAAAATAAAATGACAACAACAAAAGGAAGAAAAAATACTGAAACTGACTCCAGGATAATCCAGAACACACACAGAGTAAAAATGCCATTCTTAACTGTAAACTGAACTGAAATAATAAAAAAAAACCCAACAAAATTACTAGTTGCTCTACATATTGAAAGACTACTTGTTTAAAGCCAAGAACCTGGCTACAAGAACCTCTCTTCATTTTACAAGTACATATTTAAAAGCCTGAATACAGCTGCTGTTCAAAAACGTATCTTCAGAGCAACATATATACGTGAAACACAATTACCTTTCTCACAAAGTCATATGAAAGCTGATCAACTAGATTGTTGTGAGTACCAGGGTCAAACATATCCTAATATCATTATCTACATTAAATCAAGTATGCTAGTACTTTTCCTCCTTCTTTATCCTGGACTAAGGTAAATGATCATTTGTCATTTAATGCTCTGTGTATGTATATATGTGATCACTATATAACACTTAAAGTATGTTGTACCAAAGAATAAGTAAGGACATATAAAATAAAGATTTCTTCTCTCGCAGTAATGAACAGTGTCCATTGTCTTCAGTCTAGTTCCTAAACTGATACAAAAGAAAGAGCGCAATAAATAGACTTTCTGTGAATTTTGCTGTTCATGTGATCTGTCAACACAATATTTATGATGAGTTCCAGCAGGCTGTGAAAGCACAGCTCAAGTAAGAAGTTTTACTTATGTATTATTTATAGAACGTTACTTGAAATTGTGCATTACTAGCCAAAGTTACTGCTATATGCTCTAACAGCATTTGTAGTGCATTATGCATATTGTAAATATCAGCTGAATCACAAAAGCACCACTGAGAAAACTTGTCTGGATCTTGCCTTAAAGCACACAGATAATTACAGAGTATTTCTGGGTTTATTTATCATATTTTCCCTCACCAATCTGTGGTGGATAATACCTGTGATTCATGTCAACATCAAAGAGAGACTATATATTTCCTCATGCAGTTGATTCATCCACCCTTTAAGTAGGAGAGGAACAATACAGACAGTCACATACAATCTGTTTGTTTAAAATGAAAAAAAAATATCCAACCTTTATAACCTGAAAACAAATTCTTTTATTAAAAAGGACTCATCTGTTAGAAATACTCTGTTCTTATGGAAAAATAACTAGGTTTAATATAGTATATTTATGATCCATTATTTTTCTCTCTCCTTGGTTGGATCTGTTTTTATAAAAGTTGCATGGCTAAAGATTTCTTTTTTACTGACATACACAGCAGTACATAATCACAAAATTGAAAAATTTTATCCAAGTTACTCACTTGATAAGTGTGTTTCTGACTGGAACTTTTTCTTCATAAAAAGATTCTCCTTTTTTTTTTTAAATGACAGAATAGAACATTTTTCATGTGGAAAATGTAAACAAAATTACTTTGATTCTCTTCAAATATTTGTTCATGTATCCTATATCATCATAGTATTGTAGAGATTAACAAAAAATAAAGAAAATATATTTTTCATAAAAGATACACTTTCCATAAAATTATGTTTGTTGCTATTTGAGTGGTCATCCATGCAAGAACCTTTCATTACTTTAGCAATAAATAACACAAGATTTCTGAGCCAATTAAAAAGACTGAAAATATCAGCACTTCAAGTAAAAAAGATATGTATACTCATACGTTTAATATTTAATATGTACATTAATGTAAAACTGACCTTTCATTAAAGAACATTTCTGCAAGGCAGCTGATTTTTGTTTTACAACTTGTATTTTTTACTGCATGGGATTATCTTTGGCTCTTTCCTTAAACACAGTTCACTGAATTGAGAGTAATATAGGGTAGAGCACCACAAAAATTTACTTAATACCATAGGCACAATTTACTTTTTGTGCAAAATGCCTTGTTCTAACATCATAGAGATACACAAAGTACATGCTTCTAAATGTATACCTGTATTGCTAAAAGTGAGTATCAAAAGGGTAGTGGTCAATGGCTCAAAACCCAGATGGAGATTGGTGATAAGTGGTGCTCCTCAGGGGTATGTAGTGGGACTTGTATTATTTAATACTTTTACCAATGATATACAGAGGGATTGAGTGCACCATCAGCAAGTTTGCAGATGACACCAAGCTCAGTAGTGCTGTTGATATACCAGAGGGATGGGATTTCATCCAAAGGGACCTGGATAAGCTGGAGAGGTTGGCCTAGGTAAGCCTCATGAGGTTCAACAAGACCAAATGCAGGGTCCTGCACCTGGTTCAGAACAATCTCCACTATCAATACAGGCTGGGGGATTGGGAGATAGAGAGTAGCCCTGCAGAAGAAGACTTGGGGGTGCTGGTTGATGAGAAGCTGGACATGAGCAGGTAGCGTGCGCTAGCAGCCCAGAAAGTAAATCACATCCTGGGCTGCATCAAAAGAAGTGTGGCCAGCAGATTGAGAGANAGATGACCTCCAGAGGTCCCTTCCAACCCAAATGATTCTATGATTCTATCATTCAAAAGCCTTCACTATAAATGTTATTTTCAAGAGATAATAACTCAGGTTTGTTTTGTGTTGATTTTTCTTTTTTTGTTTGTTTGTTTGTTTTTTTTAAATGGAACTGACACAAAAATCTAACTTTCATGAAGAGTCATTGAATCAATGACTGGTGTGGAAAGGCACTACATCATTCTCTTCTTTGCAACTCAAATTGACAGGTTCTGATTGACAGCTTGCTGTAAGGTGTAGAAGTGTTGCACCTATTAATACCCTATAAAAGATCACAGGCAGCTATTTATCTCCTGCCGAAATTCTTTGAGGAAAATTGTAACTGACTACCTTTACCGTGACCTTGAAAATGGAACGACAGTATCAGCTAGTAGGCAGGAGAGAAATTTGACAATAACAGCTTAACTCCTGAAACACTTCAGTAAATAGCTCCTTCAAAAACGTATTGCCACTATGTTTTAAATAGTTCAAACACAGGGAAATTCAGTTTCAAAACATCCAAGATTCACTTGCTCAAATATATATATTTTTTTATCCTAACATGAATTACACAGTCTTTTCAATTTACTGAGTAGCCAGAGAGATTACACACATATGACATAAGACATTCTTCAATGTGTTTCACAGATCTCGAAAACACCTAAAAGCATCATGTTGCTGGTGACCTCTCTGCACTGCGTAGTACTAGGTTCTTCTCTTTTATTGTGAGTAATCTTTACGTTAATCAAGGATTCAGCTCAGACTTGAGCTGTAAAATACAGCTTTAAAGTGAGTGAGATGGCAAGTTGCAACTAATCTGACTTTGTGCTTCACACATGGGTCTTTTAACTTTTATCTTGCAATTTTGCTCTAAATGTTTGCTGCAATGAAAAGTCCTTGAGTAATTTTGTTTGCTTTTCTGTGCATTGATGTTAATCTAAGACCACTGCAGTGGTAGAGCTCTGAATTTGTTGGCCTGCACTTGTCAAGCTGACATTGTAAGATTCTATACTGAAAATGAGATGGGAATATGCCATGACAGAGACGCATTTTACTTTTTCACATTATATTCTATTGAATATGATGTACAAGTAAAATATTTCTGAATACCTGTTTTTTGTTTCCTCGATGTGAAATTATCCTCACATTCCATCTCAAAGTACATAATTTTTAACCTGTTAGACCACTACATCACCTATACTAGTGAAGGTCCTATGATTCACTGGAGCTGGCTGTAACAGCAGATATAGCTTGCTTTGTCTAGGTTGGGCAAACACTGTGCTGTTAAAACTGGGTTAAAAATTGTTTCTGTAACCCCCAAAGCAAAAAAGTCCAGCTATTTCACTCATAAGACTGAAATAGCCTGCAAAGAACTATTATTTTTTTCTATGGATAAATATCTATGATTTAATACGACTTACTGTAGGTGTATGAATAGGTCATTTTCACATAGTCACAGTTAAAATGAAAGAAAAATGTTAACGTATATAATCTGAAGATATATTTTCAGCACAAATATGTAAGTGTGTTGACACAGGCAGGTGCAAACTTAACTCTTCCTTTCCTGTAACTCTCCTTTTACTAAAAAAATCATTCTTATTCAACACCTTCCCCAGTGGATAAAGTCATTCAATGTCTACTCCCCACGGCTCCCTTTTCTACTTTCAGACTAGATCACCGTTAGACAATGCTCTTTGTGATGGGACTGGCTGAATGCACTTCATTAAGCATTCTTGTAGAAGGAAAAAGCAAACCTTGGCTTAGTTGTATGAAAGCAGGACTTTGCCTTACAAGCTGGATTTTGTTTTCTTCTGACCACTGCTAAAATCCTTCTCCACATGAATAAATCCATGAATTAATATTTCTGTCTTACTCTTTTAAAAGACACACCTTAAAGCACAGATCTCATAGTTTCAAAGATTTTCAAAATCAGAAAAGAGAACTCCAGGCCACTTGAAGGAAACTTATCAAAACCAGAAAAGGTGTTGAAAATGGAATGAGAAAGGTGAAAAAAAAAGTAAAAATATCAAAAATCTGACTTTCTAGAAGATAGTAAATGTAGGATGTGCTACTACAAAATCTGCACTTGTGAAATGATTATTCCATTCAAATAGATAAAACACTTTTGAAATCTGTAATCTCATACATATTTCTTCCTTTAAATGCTTAAGATATACAGTTTATGCATTTTTATTTCTTTTCTATATAATCATTTTTTTCCCCTTCAATTACTACATACTCATAATCATGGGCAGGAAAAAAATAATAATAAAAAATTTTCTCACCTACTACAAATTATATTCATTACTAAACCCCTCTCCCCTGCAAATCTTTGGAGCCCAGTATAAAGACTGACTGCTTATTGGAATTGTTCCATTGACAATGCAATCTGTCACTTATTGTAGAACTAGCTAGGTCCTTAATCATTCTGAAATTACTTAAATCTTTCATTTTCAGATGACCCTAAAGTATAGGAATTCACAGATTCCTTCTGTTAGCTTTTTGTTCAAAAACAAGTAAAGATCTGCAAAAAACAGATGAAGATGCACTAGAGTTGTTATGGTTTAGAAGTTACTGCCTGGTTTTTAATATATATGCACATATACATCATGTGTATACAAAGATTCACAAACTCGTCTCTATAATTTGTATTGTGCTGTAAACTATAAGGAATATTCTTGTAGAATTCACAAACGCACTTGATTTCACAACCCTAACTCCAGTATAATATGCCAACTGCCTGATGTTAAGACCTAGTGATATATGGAAGAACTCTAAACCACAGTCTGCTAGAGTAGATCATAAAAAATCTGAATATTTTTTGTAACAGTGCTTCAAAGACTGAAATAGAATAGATAAACAGAAAATAATAATAAAAAATATTAACTGTCATCACAAAATGTTGAATATTATGGCTATGCAATCTAAGATTGAAAAAAATTCCCACGAAAATTGTTCAATTTAATCATCACTGTAGATTTTGGATATAAACATGTTTGTATGCAAATATTGTTTTCCAGGATTTATAATGAATCGGGATTATTTTTTTAAAAGTATTATTTATTGTGAAGAGCTATATGAATTTGTCAGAGAGGCATTCTGTATCATAGAGTGGTATTTTTGTGTTCTTAATTTCTAATACGTTAGAAACTAGTCTCTGGCATTTTCCAAATTTGGATTTTCTGTGCAGCTGGTCATTAAAGAACATGTTGAAGATGTATGAGTGACAATCACACTGAACTTAACATGAAATAATTAGCATTCATTTGACTTTCAAATATACTGTAATATCTAGAGAGTGTTCTGATAGTTTTGCAATCTGCACACACACTAGTTCTTGGGAAAAAGTAATTAGAATTAACATACACTGAGCTGACCTGCCCACTTACAATTACACTGAGCATCTAAATTAGTATTTGTTTTCATACACTGGATCTGATACCTGTAATTGTATATACTCCTGCCCAGTGCTATTTCTGAGCATCGAATCTTATATTTGCTCTCTTTCAGTCTACCTAGGAACAAAAGAAAACAGTGATACATGTATACTAAACTAGTGAAGAACAAATACAATATCATGTCTCCAAAAAGCAGATGAAAGTAAGCATAATAGCACATAGCTATATCCTATGAAAATACAAGAAAACATAAGACTTGAAAAATACAAAATCTAATAATTATATACATCATAAGAGATCCTAAAGCTGACACTATGACAGAGAAATAGCTAGAAAAGAGAATAACGTCAGAAGTCCATTGCCTGAACTCTGAGGAACTTCGTTAATATAGGTAATAGGTACAATAATCATACATAGATACAATATTTACTTTGCAATTGTTATAGAACCATATATATACTCATATACATACTATATTAATATAGCATAAAAGAGCTATAGAGGAAGTACCAGTGCTGTTGAAGATGGGAGCTTCAGCATATATTGTAAAGATAATAAACTGATTAAAACACACATGATAGCTGAGGATTTTTAGTTTTATGATAAAATGAAGAACCAGTTAAGGCAGATGACTGAATTTTTTAAATTCAGCATTGTTTGAGCTGTGGTATACTTGCACACAAGGTTTACTGGTGTACAGGACTGAGCTTGCTACTTACTGTATTATCTAAACAAAAGAAACCTGCACAGCAAATCAATTGTTGGGTCACATATGTGGTTAAAGGAGGATTGAGGTAGACTGCTCACTGGAAGAAGTGGAATTAGAAGAACACTCTGGAGTAGACATGGCTTTCTAAAAACCTGGTGGTTCTTCACTTATGGGTGCCAGATATCTGACTGTTGCCACAATCTAGTTGCCTCTTGACAGCCATTTCGCTACAAATGACCAAAGTCACATACTTTCAATGTGAATTTACTATACAGCATAGTTAAGATTGTTGAAATGCCCTGATTGCTTCTCAATACCTTAAGGCGTTTGGATATTCTTTAATTTAACATTGACTCTGGATGGTCTGTAATAGTTTTTGCTATAATTGCAGCGTTCCTGTAACAAAGTTTATTGCAAACTATAAATATCTGCTATTAACTTTGACTTCAATTTAACATTACTTTTGTCCACAAACTGCATTGAGAATGGGGTCCAAGTGTCCAGCTGATGTAAAGCCACTTAATCACCTCTAGTTGAGTCCAAAAAGTTATGCTGACTTACATAATACATTGTTTTGCCGGCTCTAAACATTGACTAAATTATACAGTAACACTGTGCATATTAGGAATACTAATAAAGTTTAAAGAGTTACTAGTTTTCTAGCATTGATTTCCAATCTTGAACTAACCTGTTTCAGGACTACCATTTTATCATCATTGCATTGAAACCAATGAAACATTGAGAGATATCCAAAATATTGTGAATCACTACAGGTACATTACATACCTGCAAATCACAGAAGAATCTGCCAAAATACAGATAATGTATTCAGGAGTCTTTTAAAATCACCAAATGCTTGGTCATTAAGAAAATAACCTCTCAACAATTTTCAAAGGGAAGCAAATCTGTGTGTGTTTGTAATAAACAAAGTACTTCACTGTTAAATTTGTTAGAGTGTAGATGAGAAGGCATCTTTATATCTATCACCACTGCAAACAGGAAATAAAGATGTTTTAATTTATTTATAAATACTCATAAGAATGTTGATTGCTGGAAGACTTACTTAAAGCATATATATTGATATAAAAAAAGTTTTCTTTTTTCATGATTACTAGACATGGCCACATCAAATAATGATAGAAATGACAGAAAAATTACAGTATGTGATCAAGATTTTAGATAAACATTTTTTTTCTTTCTAACAGGCTTGATGATTACTGCATGCAGTCATTAAGTCTAGAAAAATTAGCCACTTATACTTTGGTATAAGTTTTCATTCAGCAATGACACCATGTGAATGTATTCACAGTAACTACTTGGTACACATTTTTCAGAATAGTAATTAAAGGACTTCTTATGTCTTAGAGTACATTTTTACTTTTGATTAACTATTTCTAAAAATGGTTCAATCTGTTTCAAAAGTGACCAAGAAAAATACTTCCACATATTTTTAAAGAAGTTAAATGGATCAAATATTTTTGCTCCAAATATATTGATTTATATTTTAGAATATAAGTATGTATACTTTTATGATCTAATTCCCTTAAAAGCCCTGTGATGGAAATTATGCTAAAACAGCTAACTTTGAAAAAACGAAGATTTTGTGCATCCAATATTTAGGTGACCCAATATGATGGTTATTAAAATATCATTGCTTTCAAAAAAACATTTCTTTCCCAAATTCTCTAAATCAAATCTTTTCAGAATGAATCTAGCATAAAAGTGGAGGAATTGAAAACGACAATATCTTCAAAAATTTGCCTTATGAATGTCACTTGAAGGATGCATCAAATCAATGAAGAACAGTTTTCCATTTCATAAAAGTCATGGATTGCGATTCTGTATTGTGCTTTCACATAATTAAGTTACACCACAAATTTTTTCATATTTAAGTTACATGAAATTTTCAAGAATGAAAGTCCTACAAAAGTTAGATGTTTTTGATATATTTTTTTCTGAAGCATTTAAACATAAATAGTTATTAATCTTTATAGATAAAATAATGACATACCTGGTAGGAAAAAACAGTCACTCCCTCTAAAAAGATTAACTTCAGTCCTCTTTTAAAGGAAAAAAATGATGATAATGTATAATGACATATTCCTCATGCTCACCAGTTTGCACTTCTCTTATGTTTTTTTACAAGCATCATGAAATGCCAGCATTAACCTATTACACAGCTGGAAACCTACCTTTCTATAAACTGCACAGCTTCCTTTGTCAGTCTCTGAGTAAGGTTCTCATAGGATAGTGGCTGCTGGACAATCTGATGGTCCCTCATTAAGAAACAGTTCAAGTGTCGAAAATNAAGCAGTTCAAGTGTCGAAAATTGTAAAAGAATAAAATCAAAATCACAAGTAAAATAGTGGTTACCAAAAAGCAGTAACCCAATGCTTGGAAAGGTACTTTGAGGAGGCCAATGTACTGCATTATTGCCAAAGAGATCAGGGTGATTCCGGCGATTTGGATTGGGATGACAAGGGATTTCTGAACCCCTTTTAAAAATACGCTGCCTTGGCCAGGTTTGCAGTCTCTAAAATTGGTCACGGTAAGCCCATAAAAATAATCAAATCCATGACTGAGGGGGTGGTGACAGAAGTCATTACTGCTTTCACAGTTCATCCCAAGATGCCACTTTCCTACAAAGAGAGAAGGACAGGGAGTATTTTTGTAGTTAAACCATCAAATTTAAAATATTCCAAACATGAAACTGTCACTATTTGACTGATATCCCCCTGCCCCCAGCATTTATTGTGTGGATGCCTACTTTCTATCTAATCTTTCTTTATGCCTTCATCAAAGACTTTGTTTCATGTCTGCCTCTTTGTTTTAGTGAGAAATCAGTTGGCACAGTTCCTGATGGAGACTATTAAATTCTGAGTGGGCTATCAGGTCACTAAAGAGTAACAGAGTCCTAACAGGGAGGTAACTTTGAAACTGAAGCCCTTGTGAATGTGCAGTTAAGAAGTCATAAGAAAATACTGGTTTGTAGAAGCTAATGATTTCTTAGGAAGAGTCAATATGGAGTTAAGGAAAATCTTTCCTGAATTTTTTCTGGTAAATGATTCATATTTGACTAGCTTAAAAAAATATATAAATGAAGAAAACAGTAAGAAACAGGAAATAAATCAAGAACAGTGAAATCACCAAGGCATTTATTGTTTAAATGATTGCAGAATCTCTGATTTTGACAATCTCGTTCACTATATAGATATATGTTTTATACAAAAGTAACAAGCAAATTACCACCACATACTATTTTTCACAGTATTTTTTCTCACTAGGAAATCACTCTAATTCTGCAATAATGTTGGACACTGACTGACTCTAGAAAACAGTGAGTCTCATTTGCATTATATTAGCATAATCTATGTTCATGCTGATTACAGAAGTATCAAGATAATTTGTTCTACGACTCAGGTACAACCCCTTACCATATGCTTACGCATTGCTTAGTGCAACAGACCTAACTGGTAGCTGTTATTTAAATTCAAATGCATAATTAAAAAAAAAATAAAGTTCAGTTAAACCTATTGACGTAAATTATGTCTAGAGGTACTCTCCTTGTTCTCAGCAAGGAAATGTGTTGAATATTTGACAAAATACATCACCCCTGACAAACCAGAAGACAATACATACTGATGGGTCAAATTTTATTTATTTTTTTCTGAACCAAATACCTAAACATGACCAGCAGAGTTCATGGGGTGTTATATTAGAAGAAACAAACAGAAAAGAAACACTAACCTATTAAATCCTCAAGTCCTCAATCTAGCCCAAAGAAATTTGAAATAATTTGTTCTAGATACTTCAGGATACAAATGTTAGAAAGCACATGAATGGAAAAAAGCATTCATAGAACTTTCTCTTTCCCAAAACTTCCCATCTTTTACACATCTGTAAGAAAGAGTACTGATGCAGGTAGTCCTGAGCTTCTCCTGGGTCTAGAGATCAGCATACTCGTCCTTCACTTCTGCCTCTGGCAATGACAAATGAGGGTATTGCACTACCAAAGAGGGTGAGGATGGGTGTCAGGTTTGACTTTTTGAAATAGTACCTAGTCAACGGGCTCAATGTTATTATTTCTCTTTCACAAATGACAGAACTAAACTATGCAACAGGAATGTTGTGTGCCTAAGTTCACTCATCAGCAAAGATGGAGAACAATCCACAGAACTTTTTGAATCTAACTGCTTAGTTGAGTGCAGTCCTCCTCACAAATTTATTGATGGTCTTAGGTTAGAAATATCTAAGTATATCATAGAAGCAGGTATAAAAGAATTTTCAGGTTTGCTTATGTGTCTGTGAAAAGGAGGTCTCTAAAGTTTTCCCATCCCGTCTTCCCCACTTACTGCCACATGGCCCCTCACCTGAGGTGGTATTCTTCTTTCTGTGTGCAGAATCATAGAATGGTTTAGGCTGGAAAGGACCTTAAAGAACAACTTCTTCCAACCTCCTTGTCAGGGGCAGGGACACCTTCCACTAGGTCAGGCTGCTCAAAGCCCCATCCAACCTGGCCATGAACATCGCCAGGGTGGGGACATTGGCAGCTTCTCTAGGCAACCTGGTCCAGTGTCTCACTACCCTCATAGTGAAGAATTTCTTCCCAATATCTAATCTAAACCTATCCTCTTTCAGTTTGGAACCATTACTCCTTGTCCTATCACTACATTCCTTGATACACAGTCCCTGCCCATCTTTCCTGTAGGCTCCCTATAAGTACTGCAAGGTTGCAATAATGTCTCCCCAGAGTCATTTCTTCTCCAGGCTGAACAACCCCAACTCTCAGCCTGCCCTCAAAGAGGAAGTGCTTCAGTCCCCTGATCATCTTTGTGAGCCTCCTCTGGACCTCCTCAAGCAGATCCATGTCTTTCTTAAGCTGAGGCCCCCAGAGCTGGATGAAGTACTGCAGGTGTGGTCTCACAAGAGGGAAGCAGAGGTGCAAAATCACCTCCCTCCACCTGCTGGCCAAGCTTCTTTTGATCTAGCCCAGGATGTGATTTGCTGCAAAGGCTCAAAGTGCACACTGCTGGCTCATATTCAGTTTTTCATTCACCAGTTTCCAAGTCCTCTGCAGGGCTGCTCTCAATCAAGGTCCCTCTGGATGGCATCCCAGTCCTCCAGTGTGTTGACCGCACCACACAGTTTGATGTCACCTACAAACTTGCTGAAGGTGTGCACAATGTCCCTGCCACCAGCAAAGGTGTTAAGCAGCACTGACCCCTGAGGAATGCCACTCATCTCCACTTGGACATTGAGACATTGACCACAACTCTGAGTGTGACCACTGAAACTATTATTATGAACATTATTATGGCTAATTACAAAAATAGTAATGTAGACCACTGTACTGAATTTTTATATGCTATAATGGTGCCATAAAGAGCTACCTAAGACTGCAACTCTGAATATCATTCCCAGCAAGCAAACACAGATTTTTATAGGTTTACATGATTGCAAGTATGGAATAATTGTAAAGCCAGATATATAGTAAGGTGAGCAAGAAACAACTCTCATCGAGTTAGATAACTGAAATAAAGGTAGAGTCTTACAGTCATGAACATAAATTATCTTAAAGCTTTCATTTTTACTTTTTTTTCATTTGCTTGTCAATATCAAAGCACATATAATTCAGTCAAAAAAAATGAAAAAGAAACTCAAACAAACTAATTATATTTTCAAGGTCATTTATTACGATATAAAGAAGTTTGTTTCAACTGGACCTCAATAAAACTAGACGCTGCAAGCCAGGAGAGAAGAATCCTGCAACAAGAAATTAGGACAGGGGAAAACACGGGACCTATTTTTATCGGAAGGGTTTTAGCAAGCACAACAAATTGTTCGATGTCAGGATAAACTTGGGCCTCAAAAAAGGGTTTGTTCAGAAGTAACTTAAGCCAAACAAAGACAGCAGCAGGTTAGCTGAGAAAAGCAACACAAGTTCTGGTTCAAATTGCATCAGCAGCTGTGACGAAAAGACACAACTGCCATTCTCAAATGGCTCATGAGAATGGCTGAGGGTTTTGATAGATCCTGTGCTACTCTGAAAAAGCAGGTGATGACTGGGGCTGCAACGTAGGTTTTGGTTCTTTCCTTGTGACAACAATCCCTTCCTTGAGCTAGTGTTTCAACAGATTATTATAATATGTTTCACACTTTGGGGCCCTTCTGAATCTGAGAGCAGTGCAAAATGTTCTCACTTCTTTGCCAAGTGGAAGCTTCAAAGTATGGACACTTCACACAAGCATCATAAGCACTTCAGCAAATTCTACCAAGCTTTTGTATGAAATTTATGCTGTTAATTGTAAATTATAAGTACCTTAATAGTTTGAGATCTAGGGTTTTTTCCTGCTATTTCAGCCTCAATTAAAACTTCTGCAGGGCAAAAACAACATGATGCAAGGCAAGTGGAAATGAGAGGCAAGTCCTATTCAGCCAAGAAACTTCATTTGGAACTCAGTTTTTCAGAACCCAGAATACTCGAAAGGCTGCAAAAAGGTTTCCCCTCTACTTTTCCCTCAGACAGTTGAAAAGGGAGCAATCTGAAGACTGAGTTGTATATAGTGATATATCTCTTCTGGTATTTTTTGGTGCTCTTCAGATAAACAGTAAGACACAAGATACAGTGCAAGATCCAAACAGAAATATTTCGTGTGCTTGAAAAAATATATTTATATGAAGTACATAGCAATAATAATATAAAGTATATATACATATATTATTAATATGGTCAGATTATAAACTGTTCTATTCCTAAGTGTTCTACTAATCCTACTCCATAGACTCAGCCAACCTTGTATTGGACACAGAATCACAGAATCA
>WEIS01042392.1:20548-34805 GCA_013389965.1 Todus mexicanus
AATCTGTATGGAACTTAACTATGGTTCTCTTGGGTGCACACCCTGAAGTGTCTCCCTCTTCTGACTCGATAAATTTCTGCATATTCTCTTTTTTGTGTGTGCCATATAGTTGATTGCATGAAACTAGGAAAAGTTCTCAAGAGATTTTCCACCTATAAACGGATTTCCGAAATTTCAAAGTGCATTGGCAATGATATTGTTTCAAGGTTGCAAAAAGCAAAAACATTCCCTATGTGTAAAGCTGTACCCTCTGGATGTATTTTTCATTTTCTTCCAACCATTAGAATAGTCTTCAGCTTCTGTGAGGGCAAAGGCTGTATTATTTCTATACAAGAGTAATTTACTTCAGTTTTGTATACCTATACACATACAAAAATGCACATGAAGAACTGGTTTGAATTGAACTAAGAAAAACCATATCTGATCCAAGCGAAGGAATACACACGCACACACAGATTTGCATCATTAACTAAGCCAATTTTAAACCCCGGAAGGCTTTTCATTCCATCACTAGATGCAAAGATGTAAGTATTATTTCCTTTCTTGCACACTAAGTGAGGCCAATGCTGAAATTCGTATTAGGTAGAACATCGCTTCCAGAGCCTGCAAAACCAGTGTCAGCATAGGAAAGCTGAAATCCTGCTGTAGGGACAGGAACATGTACACGCTCTCTGCATCTCCCTTCTAGCAGTAAATATCCTTAACATTAAAAATTCTTTGCATGAGCAAATGGGGTGTAACACTCTCAAAGTGTACACGTACATGAGTCAAATGACATTGCTGGGATCTAGATGAGGCTACTAAAACTCAACTGCTCAGCAAACAACCAAAGCAATCAAGTTGTGAGCAATGCAATCTTCTCCAACAGCCTCATGTTTTTACATTTTCATATCTGGTCACCATGAGCAGTACTGGTACCCTTTCTAGATCCATGCTGCCCATAGGTAATAAGCTTGGAAACCACTTTGGCCCCTTGTCAGCCTAGTTCCCAATTTCATGCTGAGCCATGCCCTGCAGCATGACTGAAGTTCAATCAGGAGGTGAATGAATGCATAGATGACGCAGCAGGCTTAATCCCTGTAACTTTAATTTCCTTCACCTTTATAGACTGGCAAAAGGAAGAGGTAACTTTTTTTTTCTTCTTCTTCTTAAGGGAATGAATCCTGTGGCTGTAGGAGATGGGCTTCATTGAAGTGACTTTCTACTTACTGTTGGAAAAAGAAAGCTTTCAGTTTATTGGAATCATTCAGTGAAAAAGCACAGAAAAAACCAGGTCATTCTCCCATCTCTAATTTCCGCTGCTTCTTTTCCTATCCCTTCATACAGTTTGAGGGGAACTTTTTGACATCTGCTCTTCAATTTGGGGCTGTTCTCTGCACTAATTGTTAGTTTCACTGGGAGCATTTGAACCCCTGAATAGTGCTTCTCTTATCATTGCCACACCAAGTAGTTATTGGTACAAAAGAGGTGAGAGGTAGAGAAAGGCACCTGATACTTCCTATCTGAGGCAACTGCTGCTATGAACCTGCTTTCTTTACAAAACAGTCAGTCAGGCATTAGGGTTCAAAAAAGATTTATTTACCTGACTTAGAAGAAATAAATAAAAATTGAGAACAAACAAACAGTAGTCATTGACAGTCAGTTGGTACCTAATGAATCATATTCTTGGGTTAGCAGAGATTTGTGTGTTTACTGAGTAGTTTCTTCCTAAATGCAATTGCTCTTGGAGACTTCTGTGCTGGTACTACTTCTGCAATTATAACCCTCTCTATCTCTTAAACTGTCTTTGCTTCCTGCTTGATAATTCTGCCTATTTAGAGAAGTCAAAGGAAAAAAAAAATCTCTTTTCATAAGAAGAAGGAGGCATCATGTGCATAGTGAAAGTCCCTCACTGACAAGTGGCTTCCTAAAGCTGTAGCCTCACATCCAGCTTATGATTTTGGGTGGGATACACTTGCGGTTTGACAGACCTTGCTGGTGATTTGGTATGGACATTTTTCCTGAGTTTTGATTGCTAGAGTGCACTAAAAAAAAAATAATATTAAAGCATTTAGTGAATAATTATCTGATACAATTTTGTTGCGCTGTCTGTTGCTCTACTTGGCCCAAGTTTGTTACACCAGGGACGGAGATGTTGTGGGATGTCACTATGAAGACAAAGGTGCTGAAAAGTTGTCTGGCTTTGTGCTCTGATAGAGCCTGTGTTGCAGAAGAAAAAGGAAAAAGCCCTGGTTACGAAGCTGCTGTTTCTTTAAATAGGAGGTATAAAGCTTAGGAAATGTTTTAGGCAAAGGCTGTGCAGTGAAGGGAAGACAGATTTGCAGTAGTTTTCAGTGGTGATCTTGCTCTCTTTCTTCTAAAAGACTTCTTTGTTCAGTTCAGAAGAAAAGATGAATAAGAAGGGGCAGGATGGAAGTATAGAAAGCAATGAATGTGTGAGAAAAGGTAAATCAGTTATACGTACTTACTGTAGTACAAACATGCAAGATAATAGGATATTGGGAATGTGTCTGTCAAAGCAAAGGAGCTGGGGAGAAAGGGTAAATACAAGTGAGAGTTACCTATTTTCTGAGTTCAATGTCCACAACAAGCATTCATGAGCAAGCCTAGACTGTTATTATTAAGGTCTGCAATACAGTTGTTGCACTTCACATCGGTGCCAGGGCAGAAGTGACTGGGATTTGTAAAGGGACAAAAGTGGACCAGCTCAAGGTGACAAATCAGTTGTCCATTCAAAGCCCATACATGCTACAAAG
This sequence comes from Todus mexicanus, assembly GCA_013389965.1. Lineage (NCBI taxonomy): Eukaryota > Metazoa > Chordata > Aves > Coraciiformes > Todidae > Todus > Todus mexicanus. Next base: position 23,305 of record WEIS01042392.1, read on the forward strand.
GCAAAGAGGATATGAGTGATATCTTCGTAACCTGGTAATCCACGGCCTCTCCATGAGCAATTGCAAGATCACAGTGAAGCCTCTAGCCCTTGGCTTTGTGACAAGTGTCCATGTCAAGGGGGGGCTGCTCTGGAAGCTAGAGAGCTGCCCTGTGCAGTCAGCAATCCCACAGGTCCCCACAAGTTTATTCTTGAGTAGAGAAGAAAAAGGTGCCAAACTGTGCCACATGGAAGGAAAGAATCTGACTGCTAAGACCACTTGTTTGGGCTTGAGCTCTATCTCCATGCTACTTCATGTGTCAATATAGCGCTCATGGGGTACAGCTTGCAGCTACCCCAGAGTCCTTGTTCAGCTTGGTGACAGCAGCTGGTGGAGTGCAAAGGGCTGCTGGGGAGTTACGGCTTCTGCAGACTCTTGATCTGAAGGGGAGTGAGTGAGATGCTGCTCAGAGGGCCCAAAGGGAGCGGAAGTTTATGGAGATGCCATTTCAGTCTATGGGAAGCATAAGGAAGGATAATATGTGATGTAATCACTTCTGGATGTTATCTTAAAGGCTTCTGGACTGTAACTGAATATAGAAAAATGTACACTGTTAGAAGTACAGCTGTGGCTTTTAAGGCATATCTCTGGCTGGGGAGCTGATCAGCAGAGCCACTGTTTTTGAAAACCTTGACCCAAGTTTTAGGGTGTGTTTGAAATGGACACTCAGAGATGTGAACGAGCATAGAAATGCCACTAGTTGGAATCCTTGACTGGAATAAACTACAATCAGTAACATACCCTCTTGTAAGACAATCTTCTCTTTTTTCGGTTCAAACACCTTCTGTTACTTTTGAATCATTGGAAGGCAGTAGAATTACTTTGATGTAAAGTTATTTACTTACAGACTTCTGGTAGGCTGTAGTGAATTATAGCTACTGAATAAGCTTTTATCTAAGGTTCCTGCAAATGAGCAATTAACTTTCTGACTTTTACACTAAAGCAATTCATGTAAACAGATTGTGGTTATGAAGCAAAATGCTTAACAAGTCAAATTCTGAATTCAGTTGTTGATTTGTCCTTTTTTGTTTCTTTTATTTTTGGAACAAAACATAAATTTTCTGTCTGTTGTGCAGTGTTGTTTTTTTTCTGAAGTATTGAAATGTGCACGTCTCTGGAATATATAATTCCCAGAAACAGACACAACCCCTGGCAGTTTACCATGTGGGGTGAGATGATTCCTCTAAAGAGCAGGTGTTTGGGGAATCCTTACAAACAAGACTTCATCAGTTGTTATGGAGTGTGAATTTATAAATGTATAAGCAGGGAAATATTACCTTGCATTTAGCATGAATAAGAAAATGAGGCTGTGCAGCTAACATTAGGTTGGTCAGGCTATATAAATTAATCTCCTTTCTTATCCTTCCTTCTTCAGTGGGTAGCCAAGCCTACAGGATAAGTAATGTAGCTCCTTTGCATGATGATATTTCTAATCCATTGTCCTTGTTTTCCAGAGCTATATAAAATATCATCAATATTACAGAAGTTTACCCCACTTGAATAGATGGGACAGCTTCAGACTCTCTGAAGATTCAGACCTTGTTTAATGTAGACTTATTTGGCTCACAGCTTCAAGACCTACCTAGATGGTAACTTCTGGAGAAGAATGATATTTCCTTTAAGAGTAGTCCTTGCACCTTCCCTGGTGCACTATGAAGACTATGGAGGAGAACATGGTAAGAAAGGACTTCTCTGACTCCTTCAACTGCTTAATAATTAACTATATTACCTCTTTTTAGAAGTAAACCCAAGCTAATAGATTATATTGCCTATAATATGACTATGATGCATAATGTAAATTTAGGAAATGTAAAAATTCAGCATGGATAAAATATTCCACATATATTACAAGTATTATAAAAGCACTTCTTTGTAAATATTTTCTCTTTCATTTTATGGCACTTTGCATCACTATGTAATTATATATAATTGCTTGAAAAAACTTAGATTTCCGTCCCCTTGGGGTGGAACATAGGCAGAGAGAAACAAAGAAGGGTTGGTGTTTGAGTAAGGAATGAAATTTTCTGCACTAGTACAACATGTTCCCTGGAAGTGGAAATATTTCTGCAACACCTCCTGCGGGAGGGCTCATCCTAGTGGTCTACATCCTATGTACTTTTAATCCAAACTTGAAACTCATTTTCTGCCACCTACTGCTTTTGCATCATTGCTGTCCCGTTATCTGAGAAAAAAACCCTAAAAACAAAACAACAGCAAATAATGCTTCTGATCAACTAAACCTCAGAAGTGTCTTCTGTCTGGTTTTTGAATGTGATTTTTAAAAAAATCTTTGCAATGTCCAAGTGAATAAACCAAGTGCAGTTATCACAATTATTAAGATAGAGATGTAAACTGGAGCTAGGCTCCTCTGGATGCAGGGTTGTAACAGGACTGAGAGTGGTCTGGTGTTCTTGAATCCTACTGTGGTGGGTTAGACAAATGCACTTATCTCTTGCAAGCTAATACATTGTCTTAATGGCAGCTTGTGCTTTTTCACTTCAGGTATGCTTACATGCACTGAATTGACTTTCTGTGACTGCCAGCTGGAGCCTTTCAGTGATTAACTGAAAGGTTAGTGTAGAAAGAGAAGATGGAGTCCTTTTTTCTTTATGAATCCATTCACAGGTATGAACTATCTCATTAGTTAACTTTGTTATCTGTCAGTTGCGGAAAGTGTCATGAGGTCTGTCTGAATAACTGCAATTACTGCTCACCCCATTCTTTGTGTCTTGACTCAAATGCATTTAGGTATTTTGCAAAATCCTAAGATAAAGACTGATATGCAAACAATATCCCTGAGATAAATGGCAAGAAATGTGCTGTATGACATGTTTTATTTGTGAAGTGCTCAGATAAGACATTGATTGGTGCCTGGTTAGACAGATGAGGCTTTATTATTTTTCTCTGATCCTTACAAATTGGATCTTATATTTTGCAAACTGATTTCACATCTGGTAGGACCACTCAAACTAGAGACTTCAGAGAGGTTGCGCTATTCCAGTATCCAGTATTACTCCTGGTAACTGACTGTTTAAAGGTATCTGTTTCTGGACTGCTGGACCCAGCAGCCAGTGGTGGTCAGGGCTCTGTATCAGCCCTTGAGCTATTGGCTTTGGCCTTCATCACCAGTAAGAAACTCTCTGGGTCCGCAGCCCTGACCTTGGTTTAGTTCAGGTTAATTATCATCAGCAACTGCTGGGCCAAGCAGTTGAGAGGTGCTGCAGCTGGGAGAGGCCACAGATGGGATAAACAACTGAACCAGCCGAGGGGACACCATACTTCATCCTGCCCCTATATGAGGGGAGGGCTGTGCCAGGGTGAGGGAGTATATTTTTGACTTGCTTTGGTGAGTAGCTTCAATGTAGTGGGAGCAGAGAAGACTGATGTCTTGAGCACAGGTAGAGCCTTCCTGACTTCTGTCACTTGCTTTGTAAATCATTTCATCAGTACTATCATTAGTACTATTGTTTTCTTCTCTCTTTGTGTTGTTTTGTTAAACAGTCCTCATCTTAACCTTTGGGGTCTCATATTTTTTTCTTCCTCTGAATTCTCCTTCCCATTCCACAATAGGGAGTGTGGAGGTGGGAGGTGCGAAGTGGTGGGAGAGCAGCTCTGGGTGGTGTATAGCTGCCAGCAGAGGTTAACCCGTGACAGCCTTCACCACCAGCAGGAACCTCTAGGTCTGCAGCCCTGTAGTGTCATGGAGCGGATGGTGATCTGGAGGCCATGCACAGGAACCATCCTGGCAGCTGCAAAAAGGGAAGGGAGGAATCAACACTAACATGCAGGCCAAGTCTGACATCTGGCCAAGCTGTGCATCTGCAGTCCCAAATCAGAGCACTCTGTGCAAATATTGAAATTGTTTCAAGGCTAAATATTAGTTGCTGGTATTACTCATGAGCATGCCATTCAGGTTAGCATAGTACATCTGAGAGCCAGCTAACGCTCACCAACTTCTTTGCCTTTCTTTTTCATCCAGCTTTGGAAGGCATCTCTACAAATGATGTTTCTGTTTTGCGTTTGGGTTCCCCTTTGGAGTGACATACAAAAATGAGAAAACTGCGTCAAGTTATTCCTGGTTAACACTTATTGTTCTCTCTAGGTTAGCAATAACCCCATATTCACCCCACGTTTTTCATTCCTTGTACCCAAAGAAGACTAGCCTCTAACTTTGTGGTTGCAATTCCAAATCGGAAATCTACAAGATCCTTTCTTTATCAGGCAGTGAATGGCCCTTGTCTGTCATAATTCAGACCTGTAGGTGAAGTTCCGTGTTGCACAAAGAAGCAAACTTTCTTTTATCCACAAGATTTAATAGCCTGAAAACATTCATGCTAGGCCAACAGTAATTGAAATGTTCTAGCCATTATCTGTTTTATTTTTAGCCAAATGTTCAGTGGTCTCAATCTAGATGTAAGGGGACAAAAAATACATCTTAAGTTCTAAAAAGACAACTGAAGATTAGAACTACGCTGTAAGAACTTATCTTTTGTTTTTAAATTTGACATGAAATTAAAAAAATAATACTGTTGAATAGAAAGTTATAATTTCAGTGAGACAAAGCTTTTTTTTTTTTTTAAATTTTCATGTCAGCCTAGAATGTTTATTTCAAGCAGAGTGACATGTTTTGAGAGGTCACACTATTGAACTTCAAGCAGCCGAGAGGTGTCTAATTTAGTTGACTTGTCTTTATAGGCTTTCTGAACAATCATTGGAGGCAGAGATTTGCAGGGGCACCTGAAATTTGGGTCACTTCCCAAAGGGATTGTCTTTCTGGGTGAGCTATGTTGAAGGTTATGAAAATTCAGTGCTGGTCAGCACTGAAGGTCTCCAAATTCAACTGACCAAAAACATACTTCTAAGACATTTATTCCAGTTATTTGACCTTTTTTTTCATCCTTTCATAATGTTTTGGTCAAAGGGAAAAGCAAAACTGCGATAGTTCAGAAAGACTGATATACAATATCTCACTTTTTCTGCATTTTCCTCTCTATTATTCTGGCTAAAATTATTTGTTGTATTTGACGAAATTTGTGAAGGGCTTCCGATTGCTTTGAGACAGTGTTTTTTAGCAAAGTAAGCATTCTTCTGGAAAAGCATTCAAAATTGAAGCCAGCTATAGATTAAAGCAGCTTCTATTTTTCCCATAGTCTTTGGATAAACATAAAGTCCAGTCTCTCAAGCTGTTAAATTGCTATCTTTCACCAGTGTGTAATTCAGGGAGCATATGAATAATATTTCAGATAAACAGAGGACTATCTTTCCCCGCTTTAGGATGCAGACTCCACATTCCTGTCACCTTCTCCTGATCTCCTCTGGGGGAAGAGAGTTGAGTATACAAACAACAAAATAGCAAATGTGCCAACTCCGTCAAGAAGCACTTAAAAAGCTTCATCATAGCAGTGTGACATGGACATGAATAGAGGATTGTTCTCTTACTTCAGATTCCAAGCAGCCATCGACTTTATTGAGTATTTTCACCTATGTGGGTTACAAATTAGTGACAAACACGTTTGAAAGCCAGTCATTACCTCAATCAGTCAATTATTCAAAAGATGTATCAGTGTGATTAGTTGCTGTCAGTTAATTATAGGAAGAGTAATTATCTAATAAGGGAATACTATCATTCACACAATACTGATTTTCTTTGCTTTTGAGACAGTAGTTCTAAAAAGTCCCTTGAATCTATATATCGAGAAAACACTCACGATTACTTTTTAAACAACTTTATCAAGTTGCAGGAGGTGCTTCTAGCTCTTTTGGCCAAACTTATATTTCCGCAATCTTCTCAGTACTGGATTCTGTTGAAAATTAATGAATGTATCAAATGTAGCCTTAGCAGTGAACTGCCTTGAGAAGACTGAGTGTCACACAGATGATTAGACAACTTGCTGCTTTTAATCACTTCACCCTTGGACAAATCTAAACTGATGCCAAACACTGGAAAGGGAGGGGTATGTCAAAGACATTATATCTCATTCCTATAAAGCCATGTTTTGCTCTGAAATTACAAACGCAAGACCATAGGTTTTCACACTTCTCCTTAATATTAGCAACTGAAGGAGAGCACATAGTTCAGGCATTTTGTTTAAACAAGATTCTGCCTGTTTGTTCCTTATATTTGGACTTGCTTTTCAGGAGCTTCAGCCAATAGTTCTTAAACCTTTACAGCTTAGTCACATTCCCAAGTTCTAAAAATGAAAAGAAAAAGCACAAATCAGCATAGGTAAATAGGGACCTAATTCACTGTGATATCCCAAGGTGTGTTTGCAAGTCCAGAGCATCTGGCTCACACCTACAGGGTCAAGCGAAGACAACAATGCAGCATTTGGTTCTGAAGCCACTAGATATGCTTTGTGTGACCACGGTGGATAAAACAAGTCTGAAAAAAGCTAAGAGTTTTCCAATAGCTAAGAGGGTGACTGTAAGGCTAAGAACAGAGGTCCCTACTTGTGGTTAAAAAGAGCAGTTCCACATTTTCCCATCTCCACAGGCCATACTTGCCTGACTGTGGCTAGCTGGCACAGGCAGCTAAACCACCGAAAGCCTAATCCCACAAACCCATGCAGGGTGAGGGGAGTACAGCCATCTAAGGATATGGGGAGTGGGTCAATGGGGTCATTGCTTTCGTCTGCTGTGAGCTACTTCAGCTTGCCCATATTGTCCATCTGAACCATAAGAACAGGCTATTTTAGCGCTATAGAGAGGTTGGAAACTCTCCAGCCACTCCAAGTAAGATACTAATACACTCTTACTACTGTTTGCCTCTAGCTCATACTCAAAAGGGACCTTGGGCAGTCATCTTTGCAGCCTCCTGCAGACTTCTAAGCTCCCTACATGGTGATTTCCTAAATGCTTTTGTCACATGCTAGACACAAGCTTTTAGTAGCCTCCTCCTTTTCCCCAGGTATCCTGAAATAACATATGATTATCTGAGGCTTTTGATTCTATCTTTTGCAATTTTATTTCACTTCTATCTTTACCCTGGAAGTCTCTCTTGATTCCTGCTCCACTTCTAGCTGCCCTGAGCAAAAATTCCACTAACATATCACCCCATTTATATATTTAAAATGATAATTTTAAAAGTTTGTTAAAGCCCAGTTAGACTCAGTAGACTATGATCATCTTTAATTTAGCATAGTCTGGTTGTCAAAGCAGTAGAATAGAAGTCAGGAAAATCTGCATCTGACAAAAATTCCCTCAGAAACTCATGTAAGGTCCATATCACACCCTCTTTATATGTGATAGGGGATTTATACCTGACAACGTGTTGTGAGACATCTATATACGATATGCATTACTTTGCAGCTCTCGATTTCTTAATCATAGCTATTAAATACTAGGTATGTGACTTGCACTCAGTTTTGGCAAGCTCCCTTGCATGCTTTCCAAACAAAACTACCCTTCATCATCTGTTTTTCTGTCTTTGTTGTACCAGATAAATAAAAAAGTTCTGAGGAATGTAGAAATCCTGTTGTACTGAACTTACGGTACCTAAACCAGTTAGTGCTTTAATCATCAAAAACATACTTTATATATAGCTTTCAAACTGTTTTTAAAGAGCTCTTCTCCAAATAGTGAGAGAGAAGAGCCCTTGAACATTCAAACCAATGTTCTTCAATGCACAGATCAAACCATAGCATTGCACTGGTTTCTTTGCAAAAATGAGTATAAAGGTCTGCAATTTTCTTCTGCCTATAATGCTGCAGAAAGGTGAAGGTTTTATGACAGATTTATCTGAGCATTTCTGTTATTTTGTCTGGATGTATGTGACATTCTCTAGCAGAATCACACCACCTCTGCTTTCTCATTACCGTTGTTTATTTGCAAGACAGCTGAAGAGCCCCTTCTAACTCTTCCAGAAGCTGATGCACTAGGTATATGTACAACTTGGGGTAGTCACAACCAAATACACCCATGTTGCCATTCCTTTTTTTACAGCACTTCAGGCACAAAGAGGTCCTTGCTGGACCTACAATGATGAGACTCAGCACCTTTTTGTGGCTTCACAAAAGTCCCTTTTCAGGCTAAATTTACGATCTCCTCACATTCCTTCCTGCTGGCACACTCCTGAGGCAGGACTATATCATCTCTGATCAAACCCAAAGCTCAGCTGATGCGCTTGCTGCATTTTCTAGCCACACGGCCAGGCTGTGTGCTTATGCATGACCAAGAACCTCCACCTGCCTCATTTGCTCTTCCTGCAGTACCACAGAATGGACATCAGACACCTGGGGCACCCTGAGATCCTGCCTCAGGGCCAAACATCGAGCATGGAAGGGCACATGGGTTTTCCAGGGAAACTTGAAGAGGAAGTAGTGTGTCATGGGCATGCCTTCACATGCCTGCAACCCTGGAAAGTGTGGATGTAGCCTGTTTCACCAGTGCAGAGTGCTGACAGAGAGCTACTGATGCTCTGCAGGTGTTCTAAGGCACCAACCCAATAAACTTTGAAACCTTGAAACCTCTCATTTGGGTATTGTTACTTGTAGAAGACATCCAGCTTTCTCAGGACTGGAAAGAGTAGTTTGTTGTCACCTATTTACACCTAGAAAGGTCTAAGATGTTGAATCTTACTGTTTCAGAGAGTTGAAGTCTGTGCTCGAAGAACATGTCCAGCCTTGTCATAAAGCGGAGTCCAAGGGAAATACACTGTGGGAGGGGATTGCCAGTGCTGATAGAGGGACAAAGGGTGAGAAGGGGAATAAGCAGAGCGTTTAATTGAGGAAATGCTCAGACTTGTCATGATAGTGATTCAGTGGGATTTGACATGACAGCTCCCTGAGCATTTCTTTTGCATAGGAACTGCGACCTTGCAGAGGCTGGTCCTACTCACTAATCTTACTGTTCTTTGCCCAGTTCTTGAAAACTTAACACCTATATGACTGACTGCATGATTTGTTTCTTTTTCTGGAAAGGCATACCTTCTTATGCTGAAAAATAGAGGCAATGCAAATGTTATTGGATCAATCTGATTCAATTACTTTGTGTAATCTTGGATTTAATTTCACTGATAAGAATTTAGAGAGGGATTCTGAATTACTTTTCCATTTTCTTTCTTCTTATGCTCAGTTTTGTCACAACAGATGGTGGAAAGCATAAATATTACCCCTTTGTCCCAACAACTATAGCAAAAAAAAAAAAAGAAGTTATTTTAAATGCATTTCTTGCATTTATCAGAAGCTCCTCTTATCCTCTCCGGATGTATATACAATTACATACAAACCCCCATGTTGCTAGTATGGACTAGACAAATACAACATAATGTTCCTGTGTAAATCTGATCCTTCCTGGGCACTGGAACAGACTTTCCAGTAAAGAGAAAAGAAAATAAAGAAAGCGCATGACATTAGGAACCAAACAAACAAAAGCCCTGGCATGCTAAAAAGATAGAGGAGTGAGGAAAAAGCAAGTCAAAGTTCTCTCTCTTGAAATCTCCCTTAATTGGCAAATTTCTTCTATATCACCGTTTACTGCAGCACCGTGAGGAGACAGATGCTCCCTTAAGCAATCAACATCCAAACAATTCAGTATATTTTAGGCCAAAGCAAATAAACTGAATTATGCTAGAAAACTACCCAGACCCCAGAACATTTCATAGTAAGCACGTCATCTGCTTGTTCTTAGAAGCACTATGAAACCGGCAGGATAAAAAGGGATTTTTTTTCATTTTTCACAGAACTGTATAAATTGCAGAAGATAATCAACTCACAGGCTTGGTCTGAAAGAAAATTTTCCTCTGACAGAGAGAGAAGAAAATACTGTAAGTGTTCCTAGTCTCTGCTGGCTGTGACCTACTGGGTAGCAAAGGAGTAGTTGTCGTCCACATCATTATGGTGTGTGCTTGCACAACAAAACACAGGCTCGGTCCCTCAGCTGAGGGGTCTGAGACAATCATTTCTATTTGATTCCTGCTTTCTGGAACTTTCTCAGTCTTAGTTCAGCTTTGTATGGCAAAGTGAATGAGTATTTTTCCAACATAGGACATTTTCTATGTTGAAGCTTGTCTAGAAGAATTTCAGCAAGCTCAGTGATCACAAGACACCTTTGGAGCTCATTCAGTAGCATTCATGTGTTTCTCCATGCTATTTAATTTACAGATATTATTTAAATATTTTAGAGATCATGGAAGTATTTCTGTGTGTTGATAAGTTTTGGTGGTTCTACTAAGTAATGTCTACTGCATAAAACTGCTATATGTTTTTGTGTAGGTAGTTGCATATAGATGCAACCGCAAGCATTCAACAATTGTAAAAGAGTGTGAATGCTGAATTCACGCTCAATGTGCCTATTGATTAAAATGCCAATAACAGCCATGTATTGTAAAAATCAGGGGTATGTTACAAGATTATACACAGAGTACACAAGTAAATGACTTACTTAGATTATGTTATTATCCCTGGTGAAAGTAGTCCACATAATTGTTCTGTCAACTAAGTTTTTTACATCACAAGTTAGAAAAATGTGAGGAAACCTGTTAACCTCACTTGTCTGACCTGTTCCTGTCAGAACTATCTTTAGTTGAAACTTCAGAAGCAACAAACTGCATAAAGTCTACGCCCCCTTTCTAACATTATTATCCTCCCTGCTGTTTTAATTTATGTGTTTAATTTTGGTGTGCTGGGTGCAATATGGCTAATTGCTTGAGAACTGTGCAACCTTACAAGTGAAATTTTGCTTTTATAATTTGTAGCACATCAAGTGTAATAACGTACATTTAATTTCTCAAAAAGATAATTATGCTAATAGAATTATTTGAATAAAAATTCACACTTTGTGCAGGATAATGTCCTCTACCTCTTAAATTATACTAATGTAGGTCTGTAAGGAATTTTTAATCAGCTATGCCAACCCAGGGACAGGAAGGTCTAGGGAGAAGCAAAGGACTGACAGGTCTTAAGTAGGACAAAAAGGCTTCAGAGGTCTTTGTAGCAAAAGCTGTCAGAAGTGGTGCAGGTATTGGATTTGGATAGATGCTATAAGATGCAGTAACTAGCCCTGGTCATATGGGAGGATGTGGTCTAGCTCTGTTTAGCTTACAATGGAAAAATAAGGAAGGAAAAAAACACACTGCAGGTGAGTAACTACATTAAAAGCAAGCAGGGCTTGCAAGGTGCAAGCTTTCATGCAGACAACCCATCACCTCCCCAAAATGTGTGGCACCTAAGAAGGGTCAGCACCTTGTGAGACTGACCCTAGAGAAGCTGGCACTCAAAGAGACAGGGCACCCAGCAGTCTGGAGAGGCAGCTGAATGGAAAGCACAATGGCAGGAGAGGAACAGCAACTCCCTCAGCTCCAGGAAAATGCAATTTATTTTTAAGGCCATTCAGTTAGGCATGAGGGCTTGGAATTGGCTCAAGAGAGATAAGGAACCACATGTAGCGCTCTCTGATATGCAGAAAGCCTGTATGCCAGACAAACTCTGTTTCAGCATATGAGCAGTATTCACAGGAGCGTTTTT
>WEIS01042394.1:0-14389 GCA_013389965.1 Todus mexicanus
CTTGGACACCCTGCCCTTCCCAGGTATCCATCCCCAAGGTCGCTGCTCCCAGGACTCTGTTTCCCATCTTGCTGCCTGCCAGATGCGGTGTGGAGGTGCGTGTGGCGGCACGGTTGAGTGGGACCAGCCCTGGGGAGGTCCCATGGGACCTTGGGGAAGCCATGGGGCCAGGCTGCCATCTCGCCTCCAGCTCAGCAGCTCAGCTCCAGCAGTTCTGTGCAAATTGCATAAATATTCATGTCGAATCGAAGGAAATGTGACTGTCCTGGCTGATTACCCACACCCGTCCTGAAGGCTGCGGCTGCTCCCCAGGTACCGCTGGACAAGCACCTGCCTCATGGTGCGAGGCAGTGAGGGCACCCCACACCGCCCACCTGCAGCAGGGCACAGGGCATGAAGCTGCTGGGACCCTGCACAGGGCTAGACCAAGGGGCTATGGGCTGGGGACACGCGTGTCCTTAGCCCTACTGTGAGTGGAAGCCAAGAAGGAGGCATTTTCAGAGAAGGTCCCATGACACCCAAGACTTTTCCAGAGCGTCCCACCAGCCTCTCCACCAGGTTCAGGGAGTACAGTCATGGGATGCCTGCTCCCTGGTGACATGTCACACTCGCTCTGGTGACTCTGGCACATTCAGTGCTACCTTCTCTCTTCTGTGCTTTGGGCAGATGTGGGCAGGGAGTGGGACAGAGCTCCCACGAGGAGCCTGGGGAGGCAGCCCGGCTGGGATCCCCGCAGGCTGCAGAGATTAATCCCCTGCAGACCTGAGCAAGGTGCTGGGCTAATAGCCTGATTTATTCCTTCCCGTCTCTCCTGAGCACGCGAGGTTCCCCACTGTGTCCTGAACGACCTCATGCATAATACCATGCACAATCCTATTAACGCCGCCCCGCCACGCGCTCCCTGCTTAGCGCCGCCACTCGCCAATGCAATTTGCCCGTGATATATGGGAAAAATAATTGAACTATATTTGAAAATATATTGAGAATTACAGCTCACACCCGGTGGGATTTATAGGGGTCATATTTCACAAAACCACAGCCCTGCACACCAAGGCGCCCGGTGCTCCAGGGGAGAGACCCGTGGTCACGGCAGGTGCATGTCCAGGGCAGGCAGTGAGGGAACAGGTTCCGCCGCCTTTGTGGGGCACAGCGCATACCCATGGGACTCGGTGCAGGGCACAAGGGGGTCTGGCACTGCCCCGTCCCTTGGGAGAGGGATGGGGGTGCCACAGGAGCAGGCACTGGGTGCAGCTGCATCCACGGGTGCAGCCATGTGGGCACGGCCGCTGCCAGCCAGAGAGGGGCTGAGCTAAATCCCCTCCTGGCAGGAGAGAGGAAAAGCTCCTGGCATCATGCTGCCTGCTCAGTCGCATGGCTTTGCCCGCCGTGCCAGGCGGCCAGTTAGCCAGGCACTGGCACCCCCTAGCCTGCTGTGGGGTGTCCTCTCCAGGCGTTGGTGGTTCCTGGCCGGACCAACTCCTGTGCTGAAAGAGGCAGGGAAGGGGCTGAGGGCTCTGCACAGAGCTTCAAGACCTGCGACCCTCTGCAGCCGCCCCTCTAGCCCCTTTAGCCCTGGTGCTGCCCTGTCTGAGAGGTGGAATTTCCCTGTCTGGCTCTGGATGCCTGGTGTAGTGACGGTGGCTAGGTGCCCAGGGGACAGGTCCATTCCCTCCTCATCCCCACCTCTGCCTCCCACACAGCCCTCCTGCTCTCTGCTCTCTTGCCCCCTCTGGAGACCCCTTCCCCAGCCCCCCCTGCCCAGGTTGCCATGCTGGGCACGTCCTCAGCGCCGTGGGTGCCGCTGGCACAGGTGCTGCGGGGAACATTAATCTTTAATTTCCTGTCAAAGCCTCTCGCCGGAGAGAGCAGCGCCTGGCATGGGGGCGCAGCAGATGCCCGCTGTGAATGGGGGGCCGCGACGCAGGCTGGCCCCGGGCACAGAGGACTTGGCTGGGGCAGCCAGCCCTCCGCCACGTCCTGCAGCTGCTCAGCCCCGAGACTGAGGTGGGCAGGGGAGCGGCAGTGACAGATGTGTGCCCGCCTGCGGGGAGTGAGAGGAGAGAGGCAGGATGCTGCCCAGATGGAGAAGCTCCCCCAGGGTCACTGCCTGGGCTGGGCAGGGAGCTGACCCTGGGGGGAGCCCACCTTGTTCCTGGCCCTGGCTGACCCAGCTGCTCTCATAGCTGCCCCAGCAAAGGGAGCAAAGGGATGGGACATCTTTGCAAGCAGCTCCCTGGTTCGTGGGGCCGGAGAGGCTTCAACCCTGTGACCCATTGAAGGATCTCAGGGCATCGCTGGCTGGAGGAAACTCCCAGCGTGCCCTGGAGAAGGGGAGCTATAAATAGCTGCCTGCACAGGGCGGAGGGGAACTGTTTGGGAAGCCGCTTTGTGATCAGGACAAAGAAGAGGCGTCTTTGCACTTGCTCTTCATTAGCTGTCTTCCTCTGGCTGGCCGGGCCAGGATGCGCTCGCATCGAACGACAGCAGGATGTAGCTGCCGGTGTCAAGGACGCGAACAATAAGGGCTTTAAATAGCAGCGCTGCCTTTGAAACCCGCTCGCCTGCGCCGCAGATGGAGCCCGGGAAAATCGTGTGGCTTATGAGGCTGGGGGACGCAGGAGCTGGGGTGCCCTCACTCCTGGGAAGGGACCCACCAGTGCCATGGGTGCTGCCAATGGGCGGGTTGTATAGTGGCCAGGACAGGCAGTCCCCTGCCCAGGAGTGATCCAGGATGCCCAGGCGGATCCATTCTGGCCCCTTCAGGAGCTCCTGGAGCAGTAGAGTTCAAAGCTTGCCCTGCATGGTCCCCTACAGCCCTGGGCACGCGGTTAATTAGCAGCACCTCCCCATCTTGCCAGAAACTTGCCCCTTGGTTGCCCTCTGCTTTCCTCTCCCTCTGGCTCCAGGGCTCTGATCTCTTCCTGCCTTTCTCCAGGAGATGAAAGACGCCACAGGGGGTGCCAGTGGTGTCCTCCTCTTCATGTCACGCATGGAGGCACCTCTTCACCTTCACCATGATGAGCTAAGGAGCCAAGAGGTGTCCAACGGCGCTGGCAGGGATTGGGTAGCACATGAAGTGGAGAAAGAAGGTGCTCTGCTGTCTTGGGGTGCCCAGCTCTGTGCCATGCTGGTGCAGGATGGCCTCAGCCCTAGGTCGGACACGGGCTGGGCACCTGAGAGGTGCACATCAGGCCGCCAGGGAGAGATCGGAGCTGGCGAGCCACGTGCAGGCAACGTGCGTGTGCACGGGGGGGCTGGCTGCGCGAATTAGCAGGCCCTTAAATCAACACAGCACTTCAGACAGGAAGGAAATAGGCTTTGCCGACGGCAGGAGCGGCACTTGCTTTGTGCACATTACAGAACATCAGGAAAATGTCAAATTTACATTAAAATGATACAAACTCATTGGAAGAAACATGCATCCAATTATCGGCCCCAGCGCTGGCACGGCTCCGCAGCCAGCGGCTGGCCGGCCAGCTCGCTGCGAGGGACCCAGCCCCGGGGCACGCATTTCATCTCCGGGTGTTTAACATCAAAGCAACAAACAGCCTTGGCTCTGCTGGCCGCCCGCTGCTCAAATGCCGCGCAGCCCGGGCACACCGGGTGCAGAATGGGGGTGGCAGTGCCCGACCCTGGCTGGGCAGGGGTTTGGTCCTGCTCCTGCCATGGCACGGTGGGGAAGGGGTCGTGTGTCTGCAGCATGCCCCTATGGCAGGGACACTGGGGGAAACCGGGGGCACGACTGAGTAGCCTGGAGTAGCAGGGATGGCGAGCTTGCTCATGCAAAAGCTCTTATAGATTTTGCCAGTGCCAGGTTAGGAACCCGCTCCTGGCTCTGTGCCAGGCTGTCCCAGTAGGCTCTTCCCTCCTTCCTGCACCTGCCTTTCCCAGACAACAGTCACCAGCACCCCCAGGGCTGACATATCCCTCCTGCTGTGGGCCCACAGCCATGCAGCGTGGGCTGGTATGACAGCCTGAGTCCACCCTGGGGCTGGAGGCACCCAGGGAGATGGTGTTGGACATGGGGACACACAGAGAGGAGTGTCCCCAGCGAGTGCCCTCCAGACATGCCCTCTGTCTGCCCATTCTGGTATCCCATACCGCTGCCCAGGATTGATAGCCTGTTCTGCGGCCCCTTCCCGGCACGCTGAACGCTACGTTTCTATCCCTGCCGCCCGCCAGGATTGATGTCTCACTGAGCACAGGCAGCGGCTGTAACTCACGCCCGGGAGCCGGGCTTCCGGCTCGTTACTCACTGGGCATCCGTGACTTACGGCTCTGCCTTATGCGGGGACACCTCAGCAACAAGGGATCAGGGCAAGGAGGGACACGACTGAGGACAGGGGACAAATTTCTCTGTCCAAGCATCGCGTGAGCTGGCAACCTCGGCTCACCCACGTGTGACCCACTGGCTGCCTCCATCCCTGGCAGCAGGGTGGGAGGTGAGCACGCGTGGCCTCTGAGGAGGGATACCGGGGTCCTGGCCGGGGGCGACGCGTGGCACCACAGCTGGGATTCCCCCACCGCACCCGCCAGCTGGTGCCCAGGCTGCAGCGCGCGGGGGAGGCTGACGAGCCGTTAATTACAGGTGCTGCTTGGCTGGTGCAGCGCGTCTCTGCTGCTCGGCTGGCAGAGCCGTGCGGCGGGTGACACACTCCATGATAAATTGATATCCCGTTTAGCATCAATTTTCCCTTCTCTGGTGGCAGACAGCTGTGCTAATGGGATGGGACAAGTGAAAATGAAATAACAGGCCCTGAGCACACCGGCACGCGCCGCACCACTGGCCCTCCTGCACGGCTGTCGATCCCCCAGAGACAGGCGGGACTCCCTGCACCCTGGGGTGGGGGAGCGGTGGGGCCAGCATCCTGCGGGCAGGGCTGCCTTCATCCCCCTGGCAGCACGCTCAGCGCCGGCTGCAAGCGGCTTGCTGGGTTGCGGTTGCACGCTCGGGACAGGTCTGTGACATGCAGCGTGCCAGCGCTTGATACTGCCGCCAAGGCTGGTGCTTGCAGAGCACGGGAGATCTGAGGGGAGCTGCTCTTTGCAGTGGGCCTTGAGGTGCTGGCAGAGGGCGGGATGCAGCGTGCCCAGCTGTAGGTGGTCAGTGTGAGGGTGCCTGGTGTCTGCATCTGTTTGGTGTTTGCATTTAGAGTGTGGTGCCTTTGCACGTTGCCTATTTATAGCACAGCGCAGATCGAGGAGCCAGGGCAGCATTTGGCTGGCATTCAGCGCCTATGCTATGTTGGGTATTTGCAATGCACGCAATGCCCAAGCTGATGTGTGCAGCAGCCCCAGTGCCTGCACCAGGTTTGGTGTATGCGATAGCCTGTGGCACTCTGGACCCACACCCACATGGCTCTTTTCATCATGCTCAGCACCAGCCGCACGCTAGTTATCGGGAGTGTATTTGTCAAATCGGTGCCTGCAGTGTGTTTGCGGTCGTGGTGTGTGCAGCGCTTGATGCCCACGGTTTGCTTGATAATTGCAGAGTACTCAGCACTTGATACCTGTGGCATCGTTGTTATTTGCACAGCGCTCGCACTCCGTGTCGGCAGCACTCGGCACACACCGTGTGCTTGGGCTGTGGGACCCACTGCTGCTGTTGTTCGCAGCACCTTCACATTTGGTGTTAGCTGTGGTTTTGTGTTTGCCAAGCACTCAACAGGCTCCACAGGCAGCGTTTTGGAATCAAGGTGTGCCCAGTGCTTGTTGGATTTGGCATTTGCAGCGTAGCCAAAGCTCACACCAGCCTGCTCTCTCTGGTGCGTTCAACGTTTTCATTCCCATGGTGTGATCAGTGTTCACAGCAGACTTCTGGCACTGCGGCCAGTGCTCAGTGCCAGTGCTGTGAGCAGTGCCTGCCGTGAGCTCAGCCTGTGGCGCCCATAAGGTGCTCCTGTTGCCCACACACTCCCCCCTCGTTCCCGCAGGTGTGCGCGCTTGCTGCTTGCCCTGCAGCCGGTTCCCCGTGCCTGATGCACTGCTCACTTGCTGCGTGCTTTGTGATCGCAGCTCATGGTGTGGTCAGTACAAGCTTCCTGATGCTTTCGCTGTTTACAGAGCTTGCTGCACCGTGTTAGTGATGTTTCTGCTATTTAGCCTGTGCTCGGTGCCAGATGCCAGCCCGCTTTGGAGTGCAGGATGCTCTATGTGCACTGCTAGTGCCAGCTCTTGCATTAGCAGTGCCATCAGCCCGTGCTTTCCCTGCCAAGCTCGCTCTGCAGCGCACTCAGCCCACTGTGTATCCCGTGTTCATAGCGCAGTCTCAGTGCCCGTGACACACGTGGCACGAGCGGTGCTCTCAGTGCTCGGCATCATTTGCAATAGCCCAGCTCACATTTGGGGCTGACAGTTCCAGGATGCTTGACCCTTGGATGCTGTCCCTTCTTGCAGCACTCTCAAGATGAAGCCCACTGAGGTGTTTGCCGTCTGTAGCGTACTCCACGCTTGGTGCCAGTGGCACACCCAGGGTTTGCAGCACACGGGGTCCTGAAGGCGCCCAGCTCCGCAGAGCCTGGCACAGCACACATGGTGTGTTTACTGTTTGCCATGTGCTCCACAGCAGGCAGTACCCACCATGCCGTCAGCGCTCACGGCCCATGCTGGGGCTGATGGATGTGGCATGCTCGGCGGCCAGCTGTGTGTCATGCCCGCAGTGCACTCAGATCCTGGGCCCACCGCCGGGCTGGATCCCACCCCAGAAGCTGGGCTGTGGAGCTTGCATCGGGACTTCCCGGTGGCTTCCTGTGAATTCCCACTCCCCCTGCAAGCGTGGTCTGACCACTGAGGGGCAGGGGCAGTCCCAGGCCTGCCTCCCAGCTCCTGTGCCTGGCAGCCTGGGGAGGGTCGGCAGGGCACCCCTGCCACAGATGACGTTGGAGGTGCGGTGGCATTAAGGTTGAGGTTTTAATCACATGGATGTAAGGGAATGGGGAGCGATCGTTCCCATGGTAACGCTAACTCTGCCCCTTGCCCGCAGCGCGGCTGTGCACGCACAGGGCCATCATGGGCACCATGTGGCTGAGCTACGGCTGCTCAGGGACCCATAACTTCCAAGGCTCTGACTTGGGTGCATTTAAAACCTCAGCCCTATTGCTGCGCTGAGGCAGCTCAGCTGGCAGTTTATGGCTCTGTTGTTTTTAGGAAAGGCGAGGGGGAGGCAGGAGCTGCCTGGGCGAAGCACTCTGCATGGAGCAGCAAGAGTGGGCAAGGACAGGGAGGAGCCGTAGGGCACTGCCCAGACGCTGGGTGCTGGTGGCTGCAGGGGATGGGGCAAGACAGGGCCTGTGGGCACAGCCGAGCACAAGGGAGCAGCTGAGCGATGTCTCTCGGAGCATGAAGAGTGGATCCGCACGCTCCGCTGGCTGGGCACGCTCCCATCCAGCTCCTCGCTTCCCTCAGGGCCAGGGCTGACATGGAGGAGCTGCTGTGGATAGATTCCAGCCCTGCTGCCCAGTGCGGGTGCTGTTGGAGTGCCAGCATTACCTCTGCCTTGCACTGGGCCTATTCACAGGCTGCACCTCTCCAGAGGTGCTGAGAGAGTCTGGCGATGAGCTCCCTGTCGCTGCTGTGCCAGCCTCCAGCCCTGCAGCATCCATCAGCCTTCTGCTCCCTTGGCAGTGCAGGACAGACCTGCTCCCTGGTGCAGGACCAGGGCTGTTTGCGGTGGGATGGGGCTCTGATCCTCTCTGTGAGCCATAGCAAGGTTGCCTCCATCTATGCCATATCCCTCCAGTGTGGCACAGCTCTGGGAATGTCCCCTGGGCTATGAAATGTCCTTCCAGTTGTGCCATCTGTGGCCACACAGCTGTGCTCAGAAGCATCCCTACTCACGCCTGCAGCTGCGCAAGCCGGCATGCCAGCCGTGATGGGTATGCACTGGGCAGGACAGGGATGCCTGGCCAGTGCTCGGACACCAGTGGCCAGTGCTCACCGCAGCAGGGAGCCCAGTGCCATGAGGGCTTCCCACTGCTGGAAGCAGGGTGGTTCTCCAGCCTCAACCCAGTTTATCCATCTGAGCACCCGCTTCCCATGAGTGCGAACCCTCCAGGAGGCTGCCTTAGGGGCTCAGGCTCCCCAGAACTCCTTTTGCCGTGG
This sequence comes from Todus mexicanus, assembly GCA_013389965.1. Lineage (NCBI taxonomy): Eukaryota > Metazoa > Chordata > Aves > Coraciiformes > Todidae > Todus > Todus mexicanus. The sequence goes on from WEIS01042394.1 coordinate 8,101, forward strand.
AGGTCTCCTGGAGTGGCTTATGACCAGGGAGGACTGTGGCCCAACCTCCAGTTGCCTTTGCTCGGTTGTTACTTGGGAGGGAATGAAGCAGTGGGATGTGCTGCTTACAGCTGGGCCTGGGGAGGCTTCACCATCTCCCACAGCAGTGGCTGGAGCATCTCCTAGCCCTGATGCTGCCCTCCCTGCCTAACTGCTGCAGCTCCTGTAATGTATTCATCCCAGGGTGCCCCAGTGCAGCTGCAATATCATTATTGGAGTTTATTACACCATTAACTTTAAAGTTTTATAAACCACCAGGTGGTGGAGGGCGGGGGGCTTAGGCTGTGGGCAGAGGGGCTGTGCAAGGGTAGAGCTGCGGACCATCCCAGCAAGGTGCTAAGCCCAGTTCCCCTGCTGTGCTGGTGCTTTGGCCAGTGGTGCAAACTCAGCGGCACCCCAGGCACGTGCCCTGCCTCTGAGCTGCTCAGCACAGCGCAACCACGTGCCAGCCTGCCCGGCTGCCCTCCTCAGGATGGCAGAGACCAGGGAGGATCAACCAGCTGCAGTAATAAAAGGCTATAAAACCAAATGAGTGTCTCCTCACGCTGCAGCGATAGCTCCCAGGACGCCTTCCCCTTCCCAAGAGCACCGAAGGCAGAAGGGACTGTGCTCCCCTCAGTGCCTCATGTTCAGCGCTGGGGCTCCTGCTGCCTCGCAGCCGCTCTCTGATCACGTCTACAACAGCCTTTCCAGCCACGGGGGATGCTTTGAGGGCGGCGAGGCTGTTTCCTCCAGTCCTCTGGCTCAAGACTGGAGGGCAGCATTAGCTGAGCCTGACCTGCTGTCGGTCACGGGCCAGCAAGCACTGCCGGACCCGCAGCCAGGAGAGAGGTGCTGGGCTCAGCATCCTTCTGGGGATGCGCAACACCCTCTGTGCTGAAACGTGTGCCAGTCCTACTGGGAAGGGGGCTCTGCTTTGCTCATCATTTTAGATGGGTTTTCTCTCAGTGAGGATGTTTGTGCAGCACAGTCGAGTGGCTGGCTTAGTTTGGGGGTGGTTTGTACTGACAGGGTCAGAGCAGATCACAGATAGGGGATGCTGGTCACTGCTGCTCCTCTTCCTTTCAGAGCAGCAGAGCCAGGCTGGTGCAGGTCTGTGGCACGCAGACCAGGAGCGGGGGGTGCTGTGCACAAGTGGGCAGCCCACAGACCCCTGCCTGCTGCCTCTCCCTGGGCACAGGGACAGGGGCTGGCTGGGATGGAGACACAGCTGAGCATCTCTGGGTGCCAGGAGAGCAACCAGCAAGGTCTCAGCTACTCCCTGGGGTTAAATGCCCTGGAATCAGCCTTGGCTTGGCACTGACCCTTTCCTCTTATGAATCAGGCTCTGATGTGACCCCTTATCGCACTGAGACCATAGGATCTAACCAAGCTCTAATGAGGGCAGACATTGTCCTCTCAGCCATGGTGGATGATCCTACACCCATATCTTACTGAAGCCCGCTCCTTAAATTCCTGGTTGCAGGACACTAAGAGCCCACAAACCCAGCATTTTTCTGGCCACAGCAAAAGGTGTCCAGGGCACTTTGTGTGAGCTTGTGCACAGAGCTTACAAAAGAGACTTTGTAATTGAGGTTTTGCGCTTAATGAAGGAATAAATTGAATGGGAGTGTTGTCCTTAATTGGGGTGTTGCATTAATTAAGGTATCGCACTTAATTGGGGTAAAGCATTTAATAAGGTATTGTGTTTGATGGGGGTGGTTTACGTAAATGGGGTCAGTGCATTAATGGGGTGCTGCATCGCCTACACATCTGCCAGCCCTGGCAGACGCGTCATCTGCCGCCGTGGGCTAAAGCCAGGGAACGGCTCCCGGCGCTTGGGGGAGTTCAGTTCAGCCCTGCCCATCCGCCGCATCAGGAGACTGGGGCCACCAGTGAGGCTGGTCTGTGGCTCCAGAGCTGCCGTTCTCCCCCCATCCCAGCACCGTGCGGCTGGTAGCGATGTTTGTAGCAATGGTTCTGCTCCCAGTCTGGTGCATATGGCTTCCTCCTGCCGTTCCCAGCCCCACTGCTCCTTGCGGGAACACGAGGACAGTGCAGAGGTTTCAGTGAGTGGGGTGCAAGCAGCATTACTGCTCCTGAAGCTGCCTCATGGCCCGCTCCATGGCGGGCTGTGATGCCTGGCATGCCCATCACACCAGTGCTAGCCCCACTCTCCTGTAATTGGAGTGGACATCTTGTCATCCCACATCTCCCCACATTTGAGGCACTTGCCACCCTCGCAGTGGAGCCTGACCTGGCTGATAGGCACCAGTAGCATGCTGAGGAGGCTGGGAAAGGAGGCTGTGCTTGTAAAGTTGACGTGTTCATAAAGGTCTCGGTGGATCCGACTGGAGCGAGGCAGAGCTGAGCACTGTGTCCAGCTGGGTTCCGCAGTCATGTTTCCTTCAATTAGATTAAAATTAATGATTGCCCCAGATCCACTTCCCTTCGTGTGTGGGGCCATGGCCAGCACTCGCTCCAGAGTGTGTGGAGCTGGCGAGAAAGACAAGGCTTGGATCGGTGGTAGAATTGCCCAGCAGGCAGGATCCACGTCCCGGCCAGCTTGGACTAGCAAGGCATCAGTTGGGGGCTACCTGCTGGGCGTCTCCCCTCAGGGAGGTCCCCGCTGCCCACCTGGTGCTGTAACTGTCCCATCACTTGGGTCCCCCACCTGCCCTGACTGCCCCCGCCACAGCACCCTTGGTGCCCCTGGGCTGACCCCTGTGTCCGCACTGGGGAGCGGCCACCCAGCAGTGACCAGGAGAGCGGGCTCACTGCAGTGGCACAGTGCTGGTGCCAGGGGGTCAGGTGCTGGTACAGCAAATACCCAATCCATCAACTCGGTGGCAAGATGAGGAAATCTCGACCAAACCCTCACACGGATCAGCCTGAGGACAGAAACAGACAGTGTTTGTGTCTCCGGGGGATGAATCATCATAAGGGTACTGGAGGGCACCATCGCAGGATCAGTCCCACCAAGCACCCCTCCAGATCACAGGCCAGCTTCTCCTGTGTGAAGGCTGCACCTAACCTGTGCTGTCTTCTGTGATGTGTGAAGGCCCTGATGCTCCAGAAAGCCCCCTCCTGTGCTCACAGCCACTACTTTGTCTACGGATGCAGCCTCTTAGCCTCCCCTGCTCTCGCCCAAACCCCCAGTGCCTCCAGCCACTCTGTTATTGCCATCTCTCTACTTTTTCCAATTAGTTTGGATTTTTCTTGACGTGTGGTCCCGGAGCAGGCACAGGGCTCCCACTGAGGCCTCGCTGCCAGCAAGTGCTTCAGATGCCTTGTGAGTGATGCTCCTTTTCACGCAGCCCTGAGCAGCGTCCTCCTTTCCACCGACCTAAGTGTAGTTGCAGGGCAGCCAGACATCCCCTAATATAACGTCAGATCTCATATCCCAAATGAATGAGGCTTCTCCTGTATTTTCCTAGCTCCTGGTTGCTTTTCCAAGTAGCTGCCTGGCTGCTGGGCATCTGGAAGTGCAGTTTCTGCACACACAGATAACGGCACCTGCACAGCACGTCCTGCCTGGGAGGGTTCAACCCTCTGCACGCCTTGTTTATCCACCTGGGACTGTCCAGGTGTTGGTGTTAAACTTGGACAAGCCGACGCTGCTGCCCAGCGCCGAACTGAGGCTCTGCCCTGCCCTTCTGCCCACTCAGCAGCCCTGCCCTCTGGCAGCTTTCCCTCCGCTCGCTGGGCAGATTTGCTTCCCTCCCCAGCCCAGCTCTTGGCGCTTGTCCTTTTGAATTGGATCTGATTGTTTTCAGGCCATTTCTCCGATTTGTCAACATCATTTTAAATTCCGGTCTTGTCTTCCCTGGCGCTCACAGCCTCCCCCCGTCATCTGAGCGTAGCGCGTGGGCCCTGCGCCAAGCCCCCCCCTGCTCAGCATCGCCCTGGGCTGGGGGGCGCCGGGGCGAGCAGGGGGACCCCCCTTTCCCAATCTGCCGGCGAGCCCTCGGCTGGCTCTCCAGTCCTGTCAGCTCATCTGTGCAGCGGATAGTGAAGTCGGCACTCCGGAGCCCCGGGTATTTGGCCTCTCCCGACTGTTAGCATTGAACCCAAGGGCTGGATGCGGGAGCATCGGCAGGCACACAGGCTCTGCAGCTGCTCCTTGCCGGATGGAGGGGTGGACGAGCCCTGCTGTACGCCACAGAGTCCCTCCTTGTGGCCTCGTGTCTGCCGTGCACAGACATTGTCCTGCTCAGCCACAGGTGGGAGGCTCCGGTGCAGAACAGTGAGCTGCAGACATGCTGCTAAGTGGCAGCACTGGCCATTCCCAGTTGGTGCTGTGCTCGCTGCCTTGTCTGGTCCCAGGTAAAAGCAAACCCTGAGCCTGCTGCCTCCCAGCCCTGCTTAGCCTCCTCTCCCAGAGTGCTGGTGGCCATGAAGACACAGCCCTCCCTGCTGCTCCATGGCTTGCAGGAGGCTTGCAACCACAGCTGGGCTCGGGGCTTGTGGCCTGGGTGCCACTCACTTGGGCACAGCTTGATCTCAACTCAGCCTGGTTGCGCTTCAGCCCTGTGCCCTGGGTCATCCTGCAAGGAAGTGAGTCCCTGGCGCCCATCTGTCCTTGCTGGGTGGTCAGGCAGGACCAGGGCACAGCAGGGGAGGAGAGGCAAGAGGAAAGGAATGAGAAGACATCTTTTCTGGCCACATAGAAGGGAACCATCCTGGGGGTAGGGTTGCTAAGAGGTGGCTCGAATCCAAGCAGCAGTTGCTAATGGAGTGAAAGATGCCCCGAGAGAGCAGGGATCTGTGGTCCCATTCACATGGGTGTCAGGGGTGTGCAGGGAGCCAAGAGACAGTTCTGCTCCTGTGCCATGACTGTCCTGCTTGTCTCACACTCATGCAGCTTGATTTGCCCTGGACCTCAGGGTCTGTGCTTACAGGTGGATCTGTCTGGCAGATTTTCCATGCCCTTGCACCCCTCACCACACCAGCACTGAGAGACACAAGCAGGGACTCCACACCAGGCTCTGCAGACCCAATGCCAGCCATTGCCCTGCACTGCAGAACCTCCTCGCCACAGGATCAGGCCCGCGCTTCCCACAGTCTTCACAAGGCCAAGCATCCTCCCAGCCTTGCGGAAGCATTTTGGGACCTGTGGCTGCGTGGCTGGGGCCACCCATGGTGACGGTCACGCTTGGGCCGCCTGCCCATCCTGGTCCCTGCTGTGCCTCTCGGAGCTGGGGACACGGGGCTGGCACGTGAGCACCGCATCCCCTGGGCAGGGTGAAGCGGGTGGCTGGGGCTGTGCGTGCTCGCTGCCGGAGGCAGCCTATCATGCTGTATTGACCCGCACGGAGGCAGGAACATGTGTGCCATGCACGGATCGATGGGAAGATTGAAGATGCGTGTGCACTTGCTGGACGACTGGGGAAAGCTTTGCCGTTGGCATCGGCAACACAGTGAAGGTCACGCTGACCTGCTGCACAGTCCCTGGGGAGAGGCGAAGCCTCTTGCCGAGCTTCGTGGGCAGCTGTCTTATCACTTGTCCTCTAGGGACCCCAGTGTCTTAGCCAGGCGTGCTCCTCCCCATCGTAGCCATGTCGCCTGGGGGGGTACCTGGTTTCTGGGCTTGTTCTAGAGGCAGAGAGCTGGTGCTTCCTCCACCACCATGCCGCTAGGCAGGGTTGCAGAGGGTTGCTTGGCTTGTGGGTGCGGGGTCTGGCTCTGCCTTTCTAGGGGAGCTAACCATCCGTCACCAGCTGGGGAAACCGAGGCAGGAAGCTGGGAGAGATGCAGAGTTGCTGGCAGGTGCTGTGCATGGGGAGCAGCCCGATCCAGGCTCTGTGTGGTTCTGTGGTTGGTGCCACAGGGCGAACCCATAACATCATCCCAGCTTTGACCCCACCGAGTGCCGCAGGCAGAGCCCCACTGCTGCGGGTGGGATGAGGCAAGAGGACACCCCGCTGCCCCCCGGCCTGTGGGGCAGCCCTGCCACGGGAGCCGCTGCCCGCCGCGACCCCGCTTCTTGTGCGCGGCCGTGGGGCGATGCGGGGCGGCGGCACAGAGCGGGCTAGGGGCAGAGCTGAAGCGGGGGAGCCCAGCCGGGGCGCACCGCAGGAGGAGTGAGGAAAGGGGGGCGGACACGGGGGCAGGGGGGTGGCGGTGCTGCCGCCCTCCCGGTGCCGGAGCACAGGGGAGCACGGGGCAGGGCGGGGGGTGCGGGGAAGGGCACCCCCGGCGCCCCGTCTGCAGCCCCGCTCGGGCCGCGGCTTGGCGGCCGTGCTCACCGGGACCGGGACCGGGACCGGGA
>WEIS01042394.1:16664-54821 GCA_013389965.1 Todus mexicanus
GGGGGGTGTGTGGCGAGGGGCATTGAAGCCGAGTGGGAAGGAGCAGGGGGCAGCAGGGGGGCAGCCCCACTCCTCCCGAGGTTTTGCTGGGCTCTGTGCCTGCTCTACGCCTGAGTTTGCTGGGGTGAAGTGCAGCTGAGCAGGGCTGGGAGCAGGGAGCTCTGGTTCCGGACAGTCCTGCACGTGGCTTGACCACGCTGGCTCCAGCCCCGGGGTCCTCCTGGGGGGGATCCCGCACAGCTTTGGCTTGCCAGGGAGGGTGAGCCCAGCCTTGTACTGGGCAGTGCCACGGCGTGGCAACGGGATTTGGCGTGTGCTGAGCAGCGCTGCAAGGCTGGCAGGGCAGAGCTCAGGCGAACGGGACTGGTTACAAGGCTCCCGCAGCAAAGACATGGTGTGTGGTGTGCGCCGAACTGTGTGGCAGTGGAAGGTGACTGCCAGGACAGTCACTGGGACTTGTTTTCTCAGCTCACGGCTGTGCAGGACTAGCTGGCCTGCCTGCCTCAGTTGTTTAGAGGTCTGCCCTGGGGATGCCCAGGCAGCTCAGCGCTGGTGTACCACCACCCTGCACTGGAGCAGGCTTTAGGCACGAGGATGGTTAGGGGCAGCCAACCCCTGGCCCATGGCCCAAAGAAGGGGAGCCTAGGCTCCCACATTCTCCACCCCTCTGTCCCCAGCTCAGCCCCCCAGTCCAACCTTTGAGGGATCAGGGACTGTCAGTAGAAAGGGATGTGCCTGTCATCTCTTTCTTCCCTGGAACAAAGGGATGAACCTGGGGCAGAAGAGACTGCAGGGCATGAGCGTGGTGAGGGTTGGGGGAAGATGTGACCTTTCTCTGCCACATAGCATGTCCCACATACATGCCAGGCAGCAGTGGAACCTGCCGTAGCATCACACCATTTGCAGCGGGAGCCTCCTACTCCCATTCCCTGGGAATCGTTCCCTCGTGCTCCTGGGAATGACTGAAACACAGCACAAGCTGCTTGGCAGGCAGGGTGAGTCCCAGCTGTGATGTGTGGGCTTGGGTGCTTCCACGCCTCCCAACTGTGGCCCCCGACGCAGGAGCACTCGGGCTACCCCACATTGAGCTATCATGCGACGGGGAGCTCCGGGCTTCATCAATCCCAATCCTGAGGCCCCCTGTGTGTCCTTACGTCTGGGAAGCTCTTGCACCCCCGCTGCAGTGGGTGAATACGTGAGTCACAGCATGTCCCAGTGGTGATGGAGGGCTCCAAAACTGCAGCACATTCCAGTGGAGCAAACGGACTGGGATCTCAGGGCATCCCCAGCCCATAATGAGCAGCCCCAGGAGCAGAGGTCACATCCCCAGGGATATCGGAGAAGGGAAGGAGCTTCTCCTGCAGCCGTGCTTGCAGGACTTTTGGAGTCCTTTCTTCCTTCTGGGCATGAAGTGGACTTCATCCAGAGGCTGGAAGTTTTACAGCATGAGGGTGGCCAAGCTGTGGGGCTGCCAGCAACTGGGTGCCTGTTCAGGAGCAGGAGCAGCACCAAGGCTGCAGCGTGTCCTCGGGTGCTCGCAGCCTGTGCTCACACGATAAATAACTTGTGCGGATCCTTTAAGTAAGAGCTGTGAGAGGTAAATGATCTTCCCCTATTTAACGTCACAAATCCACATTCTTTATGGGATAGCAAATTAAGAAACTATGGGGGAAAAAAAAAATCCCCAGCGTAAGCATCTTCTATGTAATAAAGCCTGGCTGGGCTGTAAATCTCCCCAGGCGGCAGGGCCAGCCCCAAGCCGCAGCAAGGCTCCCCTGCGGCCCCCCTGACAAATGTGCCCCCAGCGTCAGCTGCCCGAGGGCCCTGAGGGAGCCCTGGTGAAGCCTCTTCCAACCATCCCAAGCAATCATCCCGAGCTGTGCTGTGCTCCACAGGCCCCAGATGCCCCTTCTGCCTGGGCCATGGGGCTGAGCTGCCCCTGGTGCTGCCCAGTGCCCGCTGACACGCTGCTAGTGCCTTGGCGAGGGCAGTGGGTGCGGAGCTTTGCCGGCTGGGCGAGCACAGCTGTGATGCTGAAGAGTGTGAAGCGTGTAGTGGGAAATCAATAGCGCTCTTTACATTCCATTAAGCAGGAGGTTGGGAAGCGTCCCCATGGGGCTGGGGCTCGGTGTGGCAGGAGGCTCATGCCCACCCTCACCCCTGTGCTCAGCACCCCAGTATGACCACAGCCCGAGGCCAGTGCTGGCCATATCAGGGGGCACCGTGGGAAGAGAGAGCCCTCACGGTAGTGCTTTGGGAAACGGGGACAGGCAGCTGGGGTGTGCAGGGGTCTGGGGGATGCTAGAGGAGGTATGTGGAGGTGGTCCCCCTCAACTGGCATCAACATCCCACCTGCTCACTGGCAGTGGCCATGGCAGGAGGCTCCGCTCATGACCGGGTGGGAGTCTGGTGCCTTTTTCAAAGCAGCATCCCTTATCAAAAGCCTTTTGTTTCTGATACGTGGCTGCCGAAGCCAGTCCTGGCAGGGCGGGAGGCTGGGGGAAGCAGGGAGGTTGCTGAGAGCTGGCAGTGCCTCTTGGAGCTGGCACCAGCCCCAGTTCTGCCCAGGCAGAGCCTCCTGGAGAGGTGTGGGGTGTCCCTGGCACCCCATGCAGACCCTAGCGGAGGAAGCCCCTGTGCTGGGACAGATGAGCTTCCTCAGCTGCACCCCGTGTGCACCCCTGGCTGGGGCTGGGTCTGTTGTCTCTGCTTCCTCCCAGCAAGGCTCTGCCATCATCCCCCCTGCAACCCGTGCTTCGCTTGATGCAGGGACTCTCTCTGACCTTTCCGCCAGAACCATACTTAATAAATGTCACATTTTCAGCCTATTTTTACACTGGGTAAAAGAGCTGGACTCGTTGCTCCTCACCTGCCCTGCCTCACCTGATGCCTGCTCAGCCCCCAGCATTCACCCACCCAGTTTCCCTTCTCCCCCTGTGCAGGGTTGTGTGCCAGGGCATGGGGGGCTTGCTGGGGGGCTCTCAGCTGCTCGCTGGCCTCCAGGCACTGCAGGACCTCCCCTGGCTGGGGCACGGAGTGGCTCTGGGGCCAGGCAATGCCATGCGGGTCCCAGCCCGGCGTCATCCCCGCCAGAGGGTGGCACCAGCTGTGGGTGTGGTGGGTGTCCTGCCATGCTTGGCAGGGTCTGTCTGAGCTGAGACTGGTGGTGTCAGTGCCCAGAAGAGTCTGGAGCATCCCTCACTGATCCCATGCCTGTGAGCTGCTCAACAGAGCTCAGCCGTGCCCATCTGGGTCACCACACTCCACTCGCTTCATCCATGTCCTGCAGCCCCAGCCCAGTGCCTGAGCCATCCCCCTGGGGCTTGCAGCCCATCTGGAGCCCCCCACCCTCACAGCCTGGCCACTGTGCTTGGGTATCCCCAGGTCTATGTCCGGGGTGGTGCAAACACGTTGCAGGTTGGTCGTGCTTGTCTATCGAGCAGTGTCGGCGGCAGCTCCAGCGTTGTTACACATGAGCCGCCCGGGCATGGCTTGAGGCGCTGCTTGTGCCAGAAAACGGGGGACTTTAATGCAATTCGTTGCCATTTAATTTTACACAATTCCTGCTGCTTAATCCACTGAGAAATGCTAATTTATACAATTCACGTCTAAAAATAAATGTCAGTCCAGCAGCTCCCAGCAGCGGGTATCTGCTCCCACCAGCCCCCACTGAAGCCTTGTGCAAGGACCCCAGCCCGGAGCCCCCGCTTCTCCCCGCTAGCCAGGCTTGCCTCGTAGTGCCCGGGCTCAGCACCATGTGGGTGAATATGGGGATAATGATGATTTGGGGCACCGTGGTGGGACAGCAAGGGGTTGGCTGCACCTAGGGGTGTCACCACAAAGTCTGTCATCGTGGTGGGTCTCAGGGCACCCTGGCAAGGGAACACCGGGTGTCTCGGCAATCCATCTGTCTTTGAGACGGCTGGAGAGGGGTGAGGAGCATGAGGTTCCCGAGGTGTCTTTGGGACCCGCACTTCACCATGGCTTTCTCCAGGAAAGACGGGCTCAGCCTCACGTGGGCTGCACCCTGGGTTGTGGCTGGGGGTGCATGAGAAAAGAGGAGAGTCCTGGTGCAAAAGGCTGGCTTGGGGCCACCTGAGCTGCACATGAGGGGTCCAGCTATGGGCTGGGGCAGCCTTTGCCTGGCTGGAAGGTATTAACTGGTCACAAAACACCATTAATTGATGTGGAAGTAGAGGGAAACACACAACCCTCCTGCCTGGGGAGTGAGGATGCACCGTTAGGTCTCTAAGGAGGGTGCTCCCAGGGCATCAGATTCTGCAGGGAAGGGGCTCAGCTCCCCAGATCCTGGCTCTTGTCCACAAGCATCTCTGTATCTCTCTGCCCTCCTCCCTGACCCTGCTGGGCCTTGCCACCCTTGTCACCTCCCCTCTCCCACCCCTTTGCTAGGCAGAGCCCCATGCCAACCCCATCCAAGTGGAGTGGCATCTGCATCAGCAGCGTCACCAGGCAGGGGGTGCCAGGGCAATGGGGCAGGCGATGATGGCTGCGGCTGTGGGTGCTGGCTCCCTGTGGGAAGGGGGCAGGGTGGGGGAGCCGGGGGGTGCGGAGGCGACGCAGCGGGGGAGCGGAGATGCTGGAGGAGCCAGTGGCTTTCCCACCGTCTCCCTGATTGAGATCGGATCACCGTGAGCATAAAAAAGCTCTCTTCATAATTATATTTAATGAATTGACTTTAAAAGCTCTTACGCTCTTATCTGGGTAATTTAATATCACACACTTAATAAGCCTGTCTCCGATACGGGGGGAGCCAGCGGCCAGGACGTCCGTGCCTGGTGTGGCTCCCCGGGGACTCAGGATGTGTGCCACGCGGCTGCTCCCACGTGCCACGCTGGGCAGATCAGGGGGCACCCCTGTCCCCTGGGGCCAGGGCACTCATGGGGGTCTGTGGGGCAGTGCTCCCTCAGCACTGCCGGCTGCAGACTCGGGTGGGCACCTCGGGCAGCTGTGGGAGGGATGGGGCCAGGGCACCCATGGGGGCTTCTGGAGCAGGCGCCGGCCAATGCATGGGGCCGGAGGGCTGTGGGTCCACAGTGTGGTAGGGCCGCAGGGCTGGGGGCTGACAGGATACAGGGTGAAGTGGTGGGAGGCGGCGGGGGCTCATAGTGAGCAGTGTGGCTGGCTGGGCATGGGGGCTTTCAGCACGGGGCAGGTCTGTCTGGGGTGCAGGTGCCCCGTGCTGGCCTGCATTGCTGCAGGCCGGGCAGGAGTCCCTGCCCCCCCCGTGACCCATCGGTGCATGCAGGCGCAGCCTGCGGCGAGCCAGAGGGGCAGGCTCAGCCATCTGGAGCTGGGGACCCTGGGGACCACGGGAGCCTGTGCGTGAGCTGGGGCTGGGACCTGCGCCCCGTGGCCGTGGGGTCATCCCCGGCATCCGCCGCGCCAGGCAATTGCTGGGCAGCAGGGTGGAAAGCCGCCCACCAGGCTCGTGTCCCCTGCATGCCAGAGCTGGAGCTGCTGGGAGCCAGCCAGCACCCCCAGGCTGGCACCACGTCCCCAGCCACCCTGTGACTTCAGGTCCCTCATTCCCAAGTGACGGAGAACAGAGAGGCCCCTCCCAGCGTCCCTGTCCGCACTGCCACAAGGAGCCGTGGCAGGGACAGGGAGGGTGACAAGGGCAGAGTGTGTGGCGCTGGCCCACGGCCAGCCATCCCCAGGCGCCGGGCTGCCTGGCAGTGCCGGCTGCCGTGCCGCTGCTCGGTGCCAAGGCCGGGCGAGCTAGAGGGAAACACATGCCAAAGTGGTGGGGCGGGGGACGAGGAGACAGCTGCCACCTGGCCCTGGGGGTGGACGGGGCAGCCCCGGGTGGAGCGGGGACCCCGGGCTCCTCGGCGGCGGCGTGGGGCGTGGGGCAGCCGTGTCGGGTCTCCCTCCGCAGGGGAGCGGCTGGAGCAGGAGGTTTACGGAGCTGCACTAAGTGACGCAAATGGTTTGAAGCCCATAAAGAGAGACGGTTTTATGTAAGACGACTATATAAAGCTCTGCTGTTCTGCCATTGATGAGATATAGGCCTTTATTTATAGAAGGCAATGTTTGCGGTGCGAGCACTGAAAGCCAGCCAGGGACCCGCAGATAGGGCGTCGAGTCATTTCACATGCAGCTGCCGTCGACACTGTTCACACATTAAAGAAAAAAATTAACAAGTTTGCAGCCAGTCAGGTGGAAAAAACAATAATTGTCAAAAAGCGTATTTCCCCCCTTTTCCAATAACAAATAGCTGGAGCGCTGCTGGGAAGGCTTGGGCTTGCTTGGGGAAAGGATGGGCTGAGGCTCTGGCCAGGCTGGGGGATGGAGCAAGGGGGGAGGCAGTCAGGGGTGGGCAGAGAGCCCAGGCGGGGGACGCAGGAGCTGCTGCCAGCACCCAGGCACCTAGCAGTGGGCGGACACCCCTGCCTGGGCAGTTCTATGTCCAGGACTGGAATAACAGGGCCTGCAGGCAGGGACAATGGCACTGGCAGAGCCAGATAGCAGCAGAGGTGGGTGCCGGCACCACCGTCCCTGCCTGCAGAACAGCACGGCCATGTGCGTGCTGGGGGGCTGGCGAGGGGGAGGCAAACATCAGGAGCGTACGGCTGAAGGTGCTCGCTGCACGGGGGACTGCAGACCAAGCACTGCTGGATTTTTTTGCCTCTCCCTGCCTGCGCACACAGGGATGCTCTGAGGTTATTTCTTTGCCAGATGTGGCTGGGTTTTTACTGGAGAGCAAGCAGCTAGTCCCTGTGGTCAGAGTGCCCTGCCAAATTTTGTTTCATGCACGAAAGGAGGAAAAACTTCCCATGATTAATTGTGCAATAGGGGAGAACGTGCATCTTTCTAACCTGCTTCTTGCCAGTTGCTGGCCTTTTCTCCCAGGCACTGCCCCGCCATGCAGCCAGGGAGGGGGCAGGAGCTCATCCCCAGGGCACCCTCCCTGCGTGGGCTGCGTGGCAAGGGTGCGAGGGCAGGAGGGTGCCCACATCTCCGCCATATCCTAACTCTGCAAGGGTCGTGCAGAGGAAGAAAGCCAGCCAGAGCTTTGCAGCAGGGGAGCAGAGTCAGGCTCATGCTTGAGCTGCTTCCCTGCAGCTCCCTGCGCCTTTCTGCGGGTGGCTGTCCCCTGCTTACGCTGCAAAACCTTCCCTCTGTGCTCCGAGCCGTGCCCCGGTGTGCTGTGCCAGCAGCAGTTCCAGGTAGGGCGCTGCCAGCCCCATCTGCCCGTGGCCGAGTCGTGGTGTCAGCAGCAAGCGGGAGGCGAGGACAGTCCGGCCGCTGAGCCAGGGCACATGGCACCTGCTGCCGGTCTGGGGTGGTGCAGCTGGACCTGCGCCATGGGGCTCCTGCCTGTGCCTGTCCTGTCCCCAGCAGACATTGCTGCCTGCATGACCATCCTCCTCATCCTCGCACAGGTGTGGGGGGGCCTTGGAGGAGACACCCCTAGACTGTCGTACCCCTCTCTGGGCACTGACGCAAGCCAGAGCATTCTTTGCACCTGAACGGCTGTTAAGCTCGTCTGGAGTCAACAGGTTTTCTTCCATCAGAACAAAAGATTCCCTCATGATTGGGAAGGAGAGCACAGGAGAGGGGGAAGAGGCAGGAAAGCCAGGCTGGGAGGACCTGAAGGTGCCATGTCACAGCAGCACAGCAGTCGGGGACCCCTCTCTGTGTTGGAGAGCTTAGCTGGCACCTGGGAGAGGGAGAGGGGGAAAGGGACCTGCTGGCCTGCTGCTGGCCCCCAGCCCCTGAGATGTGCAGGGTGGGAGGGGAGAGGAGTTACACACCTCATCAGAGCAGAGCCCCTGATTAATCACTAACTGCCGGCCCTCCAGCCAGCAGCTCATTAGCTGTTTAATTCCCAGTGCCCGGTGTGCTGGAGGGCTGCATGGCTTGATTGAGCAGACCACACTCGTCTGGACCGCTGCAATCAGGCCACAGCCCCCCCATCCCGACCACAGGCACAGTTCGCGGCCGTGCCCACCGTGCCCCAGGGTGGGCTGAGCAGCGGGTGCTGCGGGCACTGTGGGTCTTGCGGGTGCTGCAGGCGCTGTGATCAAGCGTGGGTGAAGCACGTCCACGGCAGTGGCTGCAGAGGGCCAGTGGGCATCCCCAGGGGCAGGAGATGTTCCCATGTCTCCTCCTGTATCCGACTGTGCCCAGAGCACCACGGTTCTCACGGTGTCATGGGGCTGGGAGTGGCTGTCAGAGGTGTCAGCAACCATGGCGAGATGCTGCGCTCGGCTGCACAGAGGTAGCTCACAAGTCCGTCATCCACAGGGGGCAGCGACCCTGGCACCCTGCACATCCCCGTGCTGTCCCACCCCTTCGCCATCTACACCCGCAGGGCAGCAAAGCGAGGGCTGCAGGTGGCACTCATGTCCCTGCCTGCACTCTGGTGTCCCTGCAACTACCCCAAGCTCTTTCCTGCCCCAGCTCTTCTTCCTCCTGGGCCGCAGCTCAGCCTGGTGGGCCCCTCTGGGGATAAACTGGGGGTGCTCGTCCAGGCCAGAGGAGCAGGACAGGGGCAGGAAGAAGCTGAATGCCTCAGGAGAGCAGGCGCCAGGTGGGGATGGACCTCACACTCCATCCTGAGCATGCTGAGGTGGGTACCCCCATGTGTCCTGGCTGCAGGGAGATGTTTGCAGCTCAGCCATCCCCTGTTGCCCTCCAAACCCTGCTGTGCCCTTCACTCCCAAGCTGCAGTCCCCACTATTTTCTCGCAGCCTGAGGAGGGAGGGAGAGACAAGCAGCAGAGGGAAGCGTCTCCATCTGTCTTCAACGCCCCAGCAGCTGCAGCGGGGCAGGGCGGGAGCCTGCGAGTGTCCCTGCTGCAGGGGACAAGAAGTGATGGGGTGTACATGGGGCAAGCTGGGGGACACACGGCCGCTGTCACCCCTGTGGAAGAGTGAAAGCTGGCCCAGCATCTGCTGCTGCTGCCCTGGGGAAGGACACAGAGCAGACCGCCTTTCCAGGATGTATAGGACCAAGGGCACTATGCAAATCCAGCCAAGATAGATGCAAGTATTAATTATGTCCCAGTGGCTCAGCTCCCGCCTGGCCAGGCTGCTCACACAGGAGAGACCAGGGTTTGCTCTGTTAGTGTGTTCCCTACCCCTCTCCTCTGTCCCCAGCCTGCTCCCACCACCCCGCTGCACACTGTGCTGTGCCATGCCACACCAGATGTGCTCTCCCAGCCCCATGGCACTGCCCAGCTCAGGGGGTGAAACCATCATCGAGTGAGAAGGCGAACAATCCAAGACAGGAGCAGCGCAAGTGCTGTCAAGCAGCCTGGCGTGCCTGACTCTGAGGTCCTGATAATCAGAGAGTGTCTGCAATTACGTGTGCTAATTACGGGCAGAGGTTCACAGCAATTCCTGCCCTGCCAGCACTGTGCTGGTCGCAGTGGGGCATGTTGTTCCTGCACGAGGGCAAGAGCAGATAACCAGGGCTGCTCCACCAGCTCTCTGGTGTATCACAGCTGGGGCCGCTACCTGGTGCCATCCCATTTTATCCCATCTCCATCTCAGTCCTCATCCCATCTTAATCTCCATCCCACCCCATCCGATAATGGACGTGGATCCAGTGCGTGTGGTGCCATCCTCAGAGCTCCCGTGCCTGTGGCTGTGACAGCTTCTCTGTCCTCGAGCGCCTGGCTGATCACATCTCAGTGGAGTTGCTTTTCAGAGGGAGTTTTTCAGGCTCTGACCCCCCCTGCGCTGCCGCCGCTCTGACATCCTGTTTCCTTATCGCCTGACATGACCTTAATTAACTCCCCAGGCTGATAACGCTCTGGGCTTCTCCTCCAGGAGCTGTATCTCAGCATCATGTCCTGCTTCACCCGCTCAGGGACTGCCGCAGACCCTGCACGGGCAGCCTGGAGCAAGGTAGAGAGGGGGCAGCATGGTGCGGGCAGGGCAGGGCAGGGCAGGGCAGGGCAAGCTGGCGACACTGGGGTGAGATGGAGGCGATGGGCCAGTACAGGAGGGGACTGGTTGGTGCTGTGTTCAGTGCTGCAGAGGAGATGCTGACTGGGGTGGAGATGGCTGTCCTGGTGCAGAAGTGGGGGTGAGGGCAGCAGAGGGGAGCTGTGCTGGTGGCTGGGGCAGGGTGGCACAGGCAGCGGTGCCCATGGCACAAGGATCCATCCCAAGCAGGCAGAGATGCTTTGCAGCAGCGTGAAGGGTCCTGGCTCTCCTCACACTGCTGCAGGCTGGGCACCAGGGTTGCTTGGGGGCTGAGGGGTTGAACTGCCAGCACCTCACCACCCCAGGCACTGCCAGCCCCCCTGGCCACCCCTCTGCTGCCCGTCTGGGTGGATTGAAATACTGGCCCTGATGACTTTTGTAGCCACTTTATCTCCTGTGCTCGGTAAATATTGGCAGAGGGGAGATGATTCAATAGTGAGGTTTGCAGATGGGAATCTCGGCGTGTGATCCCACTGGCTCCACGCTGTGCAGCATCCCGGCTGCCTCCACCGCAGTCACTGCTCGCCAGCATGGGCACAACCCAGAGCCAGAGGGGCTGCTCCCAGCACCTTCTCCCCACAGACTGCGTCCCAGAAAGGCACTGGGCCCAGCTTCACTGAGCTGCAGCTCATGTCTCATCCTCCAGCGCAGGCAGCCCGAGCCCTGAAGCAGGGTCCTTGCTCAGGAATCCTGTTACTCCACTGCCACCAGACCTGTAGGCAGCTCTGCCCTGGCAGCATCCAGGGCGATGCGGTGAGCTCTGCAAATACCAAAGGGTGCAAAATGCTCTCAGCTGGTCTCCTCCCAGCTTGTAGTCACACAGCCCTCTTCCCTGCAGCTCCTAGTCCCCAAAACCTTGGTCCTGCCCATCTGAGGTGCTCAGCTCCCATTCCCAGGTCCCCAGCTTGGGCAGCAATAGGGGACAATTGTTCCTGGGCAGGGTGAAGTTTGTCCCCTCTGCTAATGGTGCCTGCAGATGCAGTGGGAAGTGCATTTTCCTGAAGCTGGGCAAGCAGTGGATACCATGGACATTACGGAAACTGTGTACAGACACTGCTGCTCATGACACGTGATGTACGGGCTTCTGCAGGCAGCACACGGTCCTGGGAATGCTCCGAGCAGGGCGAAGGAGAGACATGCTGAAGGACAGAGGAGTGTGGGAGCAGGAAGGAGTCCCCCAGCTGCAGAGGCTGGTTGTCCCATTCTATCCCTGCCAGGGCAAGTCCCTGCTCCCATAGCAAACCCTGGGAGACAGGAGGAGTCGGGGGGAAGACTGGGGAGCTCCCACAGATTACACAAGCACAATGTGGCCCAGGCATTCAGGTAGGGCAAAAGCTCCAGGAGTCCTGAGACCTCCCAGCCCATCACCACCTGCCTGGTGAGGAGAGAATGGGAATACAGGGATGTGGGGCTATGGGCCGCAGAGTTGTACCTGCCCGCCAGTGCCTGTGCCTCCTCCCCTGCCTGGCAGCCCCAAGAAGGGAGCCCCCGCCAGCACCGGGGCGCGGGGGCTCTGTCGATCAGCCCCTCCACCCGGGAGCACACAGACTGGGGAAAGCCAACCCCTATCATGTTTGTTCCATTGATTTAGTGCCGCGGAGAGGGTTTAATCAGCCTTTAGCCTGCACGCTCCAGCATTAAGAACAAATCCATTAGCCACGAGATAACCACAAAGGGTTGCGCTGAGGCTGGATGAGGTCCCAGCGCCTTCAAGATGCAAATTGGCAATCAAAGATCAAAGCCGTGCAGCTCCCTAATCTCTACTAAAAGGGCTCAGCTATTAACGAGCCCTTTCCCGCTGGGCTGTGATCACCCCACTTCACTTGGGCTCCTGATGTGCTGGTGGGTTACACCATCACCCCAACTGGTCCCCTGCGCCCCCACGAGCTGGCCCTGGGGAGGAGGGTGCAGCCAGTGTTTGGACTGTTTGTTTGCATGTTGTTTCCTTCGATTCTGACATACTGGAGTCAGATTTGTGTTGGCGGAGAGAGTGGAGCCCCCAGCATCATCTGGGGGCCAGCAGCTGGAGGGGAAGAGAAGAGGAAGAGGCGGGAGCTGGGATGGAGCAGGGTGGTGAGGGAGCTGTGCAGGGCTTACACGGTGACTCTGGGGACAGGGAGAGATGCTGGCAGGTGGCTGCCCCTCCCACTGCACAGGGATTTAGCCTGGTTTGGCCCCTGCCTTGGCTGCACCAGGTGGCTCAGGACAATCCCTGCTGGCCCCGGGGAAATCAGTGCTGGGCAGTGTGGCGGGGGGGTAGGCAGCAGGGTGCGGGTGAAGGACCAGGGCAGAGCAGGATGTCTTGGAGCCAGATTCCTCTTTTTGCTGTATTCCTGCCCACTCCATGTCACTCTGGGGCAGGGGCTGCACAAGGCCCAACCTCTCATAGCTGCCCTGCTGGGTCCTGTATGGCGCCGGGGTCAGGCTGCAGTTTTAGGGAGCTTCTCCCTTCTCCATTCCCTGGCCATCCTGCCTGCAGTGGCTCCACACATGGCCACCCCAGCAGCCCCGTGAGTCCCTGCCACTTCGCACCATGCAGGAGAGCCACAAAGCTGCCAAACCATGACAGGAGCTGTGCTGCCAGCACTGTCAGCAAATCTGTGGCAGCACAGATGCGTGCTCTGCTCAGCTTGGTCCAGCTCAGGGACTAGCATCCCCCCACATCCCACTGCTATGGTGAGAGGCTGGGTGAGGCACCCAGTGACAGGCAGGCAGAGGACCCATCAGCCTGGCAGCAAAAAGCAGAGGGTCATGCCCAGGTCTCCTTCATCCAGGGACCCACTCTTCTGTCAGCCACTCATTGGGGTGCTGCTGATGGCTCTCGTGGCACCCCCAGGCAGGCAGCATAGCCTTGCAAAAGGAGCAGGCGATGAGGTGCTGGCAGCACCTCAGCCAGGGTGACAATTAATCTTATCAGTGTAAACCCATCCTCAGGCAGCAGGATAACCCCCATGACAGTCTGGCTAGAGTGGAGGCTTCATCTGCACCATGTCAATGCTGTGGATTTACAGATAAATACCACAGCTGGAGGGACCATGTCTGTGCCAGCACTGGGAGGTAGTTCCCCCTCCTGCCCGCTCCTGCCCTGTGGCAACAGGAGCTGCCAGGGCCAGGCCTGGGGTGACCCAGAGACATTGGCCATGGTGTGACCGGTGGGATAAGCAGATGGATCAAAGCTGGTCTGGCACCTGGCAAGGGAGCACCTGGATAGGTGCAGGTGGAGGGAGGAAGGTATGGAGGGCAAGGTGTCCTGGCCCTGCTGTGTCCTACATGCACTGTCCCAAGGAGCCCTGCACCCTCCATCCACCCACGAAGGCACGGGCATCACGCAGGCTGGACTGATGAAGGACGTGTGAGGGGACAAAGACCGGAGATGTGTGTGTGCTTGTGTGACACTGGCAGTGTGTGACAGCACCAGGCGAGAGCGAGACAGCATGCTCCGTGGGTGCAGCCTGTGCACAGCCCTCCATGTGTGCGTGTGTGTGTGTGTCTCCCCGTGCAGCCATCCTGCTCCAGATGGGCAGCAGGGGGAACACGTGTGTGCCAGGCGTGGTGTGCCAGCATGTGCCAGGCACGGGGTGCTGTTGTGTGCCAGATGTGGGGTGTCAGTGTGTTCCAGGTGTGGGGTGCTGATGTGTGCCAGGCATGGGGTGCTGGTGTGTGCCAGGCATGGGGTGCTGGTGTGTGCCCTCGAGCGTGGTGGGCCTGGCAGAGGCTGCTGAGCGAGGCGAGCTGCGCTGGGCTGCGCTGGGCTGCGCTGGGCTGTGCTGGGCTGTGCTGGCAGCAGCCGCTGCCCCGGGCCAGCGCTCCCCGGCTCAGCTCCTCCATCTCCCGGCGCCGCGTCCCGCGCAGCCGTGGGAGCAATAATGAGATGGAGCAGCAGAAGGACGGCGAGATAAGGCTGCCTGCGCTGCCCCAGCAGATTAAACGCTGGGATTAAGCAGGCGGTGCCAGCTCTGCTGCCTTTTTATCTCGCTGCTTCTCCCCTCTTATTCTCCCGCAGTCGATAGTGAACGGTCTCCGAGCTGTCAGCAGAGGAAATTGCTTGTTAACCCTTTGGGGCCGGGCTGCGCAGCGCTCCCTGCTCGGCGCTTCCCGAGAGCAGCGCTCCCCTGGCGAGCTGCCTGCCCGGCCCCTGCAAGGCGCCCAGGGGCTGCTGCCGGCTTCAGCCGAAAACCACCAGCACCCGAGGAGCACTGATGGACCTGCAAGGTACCAGGGGACACCCTGGAGCGCTGGGGTCCCTGCAGGGTGACAGCAGCTGGAGAGCAGAGGCGGTCTAAGCTCCACAAAGTAGCCCCGGGGATTCTGCGTACCCCACTTTTGGGTACCCCTGATGTCCCCTGCTTCCTCCAGCCTGCAGGATGGGTGTGCTCAGCGCTACGTCTCTGAGTGAAACCTCAGGGCTGGGAATCCTTCCCTGGTCCTGGGGCCAAGTGGCACAGACCAGCACAGCACCGCACATGGCGCTGGGTCTCCTCCAGCTGCCAAGAGGAGCTCGCTACCCAAAACCATAATTATTGCTCTCGGTGTGTGTCCGTGTTTTGTTGGATTTGCAGCAGCAAGGCTGAGCTGCAGCCCATCCCAGAGCTTATCTGAAGTGTGCTGCGCTGTGTGCTCAGAGGCAGCGTGCCTGGCACGGGGGCGTGTGAGGGGTGCTTTGAGGATGGGAAAATGGCTGGAGGGTGCACAGAGTGATGACAGGATTGTTGCTCAGTACAGACCACCTCAGGCCAGGGTGCATGTTAACAGCTCGGGCAAGCTCGCTCTGGCATGCTTGGGGGATGCAGCTTCGGTACATCTTTCCCACGGTGACTCTGAGCACGTCCTGGCTCTGCCCCACAGTTTTCTCCATCTCCCTCTCAGGGGAAGCAGGAGGCAGTGTCATGGAGGAGAAACCTTCTGCAGCCCCATCACCCAACCCGCAGCCTCAGCGAGAGACGAGGGGTAGGTAGGCAGCACACTCAGCATCTCAGACAGGTTTGATTGCTGCTGACGGGCTGAAGTGGGCTTCCCCAGCTCCTGCCCCCCTACTTCTCTGCGCCCCTGCACTGCGCTGCAGCTCTCCTCCCCCCTCTGCGAGCAGCTCGAGCACTTCAGCTTCTGCAGTTCCCTTGGTGTTGGCTCCATCACCTGCCCAGGTGACCCTTTTGGTGGATGCTTTAAAGTGCTTAGCGCAAGCAAATCGTGTGAAAGCACGAGACACCAGGAGATCTGCAGCGAGCAGGTTAGCCCCAGACAGAGCAGTGGTTCCGACTGGGGTGGGATGCCTCCCCACGGCCACAGTGGGACGGAGAAGGCAGAGTCACGCGTTTGCGTGTTCCGGGGATGCCGTGCCAGGCAGCCGGGCTGCGCAGGCAATCAGAGCCTGAATCGGGAGAGGAAACCAGGAGCAATTGGCACGTGCGGGCTGGCAGGCTCGAGGCTGTGAGAGGATGGGATTGCTGTTTATAAATACATCAAGGGAGTAAACACAAGGGAGGGAAGAGAGCTATTTAAGCTAAGGGACAATGCTGGCACGAGAACAAATGGTACAAACTGGCCATGAATAAATTTAGGCTGGAAATGAGAAGACGAGATTCTGAGACGAATTCTCCCCAGGAGTAGCAGGAGGAGAAAGCACAACTTTACGATGGCACTTGTTCTGCTACCAGAGGCAGCTGTGTGCTGCTGTCCCTGTGCGGCAGGGCCAAGAGGTGAGGACCCGGGATCTCCAGCCCCTCGCCTCTGCACCACAGCCACCCTGGCTCCATGTGGCACTGGTGGCACAGCCCCCTCCAGCTCCTGGCTTGACCAGTGCAGGACTCCTGGGACAATGACTCCCAGGGACAGCTCCTTACCTGGGACACAATTTTGGGTGTGCTGGCACAGAAGCTGCTCCTGCAAAAAGCATGATGCCAATGTCCTTCTGCTTTACTAATGTCACTGGCAGAACTGGGGAGGAGGCATTGGGAAGGTTCCCTTGCCTGCGTGTGTGGTGCATCCCTCTACTATGCATTGCATCCCTGTGCTCCTGACCTGACAGGAACAAGCAGCCCTGGTCCATATTCTGCCCACTCCTGAGGCTGCCTTGGGCTGCATGCTGACCCCGAGGCAGCAGCCTGGCCATGACCTGCTCACCCTGCCTGGTGCTGGACTTGGGTGCTTCCCACCACTCTGTCCAGCTGGAGGCACAGTCTACAGCACAGCTGAGCACTTGGTATTCCAGCAGCGAGCCTGCTTGGCACAAGAGGGGCTCTGCCAGGCCCACGCGCCCACATCTCTGCTGCTGGCTCAGGCCTGGCCATGGGGGCTCAGCTGGCACAGGCTGGCCTGTGACAAAGACGAGGCACATACACAGTGGCAGGAGGGGTCCCGGCCCCTCTGGGTTGTGCCCACAACATCCCCCACCCCCCTGCCACCCTGCTGCTCTCCTTCCTTGTGGAGACACAGGTCCTGGCATCCTAGAGGACAATCCAGAATTTGGCTCTTTGCAGGATAGGGAAAATAANAGGGCTGCTGGGGACATGGTGGGGGGCTGCTGAGGGGCGGAGGGGCAGTGGGGGTAGGGGAGCAGAGGTGTGGTGAAGAGCTCTGGCAAAGCTGGGCTCCAGAGCTGGGATAGCTGCAGCTGGGGGCAAGAACAGAGCAGGGGGCAGCATGTGTGGGAGTGCCATTGTCCCAGCTCTATCAGTGTCATCCCAGTTTTGCCCCAGCTCCTGTGCTGCTTCCTGGCCAGGGGCATCCTTATGCCTCCGGTTCCCTGTGCTCACTCGGGAAGCAGCATTTCCAATGTCGGAGGCTGCTTTCCTTTATACTACAGCCCTGCCCATGCTAATTTGCTCTATGGGCTGGGGTACCTGGACATTACCCTCGGGGTTACCTCTGGGCCAGAATCCCTGCCAAGCCCAGCGTGGGCAGCACTCCAGTGACTTCCCATCCCTGTCCCCATCCCCACCATGTCCCAGTGATGACTGTTGTCAAGGGTTTCTCTGTGCTGAGGTGTTCTCTGCTGCGCGATGTGATCATGCCCAGGGCCTGCCTGCCAGCTGCTGGTCCCAGTGCAGATGTGGGAGCGGGGCTGGATGTCCCAGTGGGGGTGTGTGAGCAGGGCTGGGTGCCCCAGGCTTGCAGAAGCCAGACCCACCAGCGCCGCACGTGCTGCAGCTCGTTTCCCTCACATGAAAATATTTGGCTGGAAGCTTAGTGCAGCCCCTTGTCTCCTCGGAGCAATCAGGATTTGTTGCTGCTTGCAATGTTTAACGTCGTCTTCCAGAGGCTAAATACCGTGGGGNCGTGCCAGGCAGCCGGGCTGCGCAGGCAATCAGAGCCTGAATCGGGAGAGGAAACCAGGAGCAATTGGCACGTGCGGGCTGGCAGGCTCGAGGCTGTGAGAGGATGGGATTGCTGTTTATAAATACATCAAGGGAGTAAACACAAGGGAGGGAAGAGAGCTATTTAAGCTAAGGGACAATGCTGGCACGAGAACAAATGGTACAAACTGGCCATGAATAAATTTAGGCTGGAAATGAGAAGACGAGATTCTGAGACGAATTCTCCCCAGGAGCAGCAGGAGGAGAAAGCACAACTTTACGATGGCACTTGTTCTGCTACCAGAGGCAGCTGTGTGCTGCTGTCCCTGTGCGGCAGGGCCAAGAGGTGAGGACCCGGGATCTCCAGCCCCTCGCCTCTGCACCACAGCCACCCTGGCTCCATGTGGCACTGGTGGCACAGCCCCCTCCAGCTCCTGGCTTGACCAGCGCAGGACTCCTGGGACAATGACTCCCAGGGAGAGCTCCTTACCTGGGACACAATTTTGGGCGTGCTGGCACAGAAGCTGCTCCTGCAAAAAGGATGATGCCAATGTCCTTCTGCTTTACTAATGTCACTGGCAGAACTGGGGAGGAGGCATTGGGAAGGTTCCCTTGCCTGCGTGTGTGGTGCACCCCTCTACTATGCGTTGCATCCCTGTGCTCCTGACCTGCCAGGAACAAGCAGCCCTGGTCCATATTCTGCCCACTCCTGAGGCTGCCTTGGGCTGCATGCTGACCCCGAGGCAGCAGCCTGGCCATGACCTGCTCACCCTGCCTGGTGCTGGACTTGGGTGCTTCCCACCACTCTGTCCAGCTGGAGGCACAGTCTACAGCACAGCTGAGCACTTGGTATTCCACCAGCGAGCCTGCTTGGCACAAGAGGGGCTCTGCCAGGCCCATGCGCCCACATCTCTGCTGCTGGCTCAGGCCTGGCCATGGGGGCTCAGCTGGCACAGGCTGGCCTGTGACAAAGACGAGGCACATACGCAGTGGCAGGAGGGGTCCCGGCCCCTCTGGGTTGTGCCCACAACATCCCCCACCCCCCTGCCACCCTGCTGCTCTCCTTCCTTGTGGAGACACAGGTCCTGGCATCCTAGAGGACAATCCAGAATTTGGCTCTTTGCAGGATAGGGAAAATAAGCAGCCCAGCTCAGCACTGATGCGCCTGCTTAGGCTGAAGGTGCTCTGCTTCTCTGGGTCTGACGGTGCAAAACTCAGAGCCCCATGGATGCAGGAGCGCCAGATCCTACAATCAGGGGTGCATCCTGCAGGAGCCATCCCAGCAGCTCTACACGGGGCAGGGGGCTGTGCTGAGGGGCTGCCAGGGTGGGGGATGATTGTGCTGATGCTGGAGCTGGAGTTGAGCCAAACTGGCGCCGTTCCCCAACCCCTCCTGGGAGTGGGAAAGGGAAATGGTGCGACCGTGCGTGAGAGGGGACGTTTGCAGAGGCAAAAACATCCCACTGGCTCAGAAAATTGCTGCAGAATCGGGCTTGAAATGAGTTGAAATTGCTGAATCCAAGCGGATCTCATATCCCGGGCAGTTGCAATGCTGGCGTCAGCGCTGCGGCTTCCCTCCCGGGGCACCCAGGCGAGGCCTGGCTGTGCAGTGCAGGGGGAAAAGGGCTGCTGGGGACATGGTNTGACTTCCCATCCCTGTCCCCATCCCCACCATGTCCCAGTGATGACTGTTGTCAAGGGTTTCTCTGTGCTGAGGTGTTCTCTGCTGCGCGATGTGATCATGCCCAGGGCCTGCCTGCCAGCTGCTGGTCCCAGTGCAGATGTGGGAGCGGGGCTGGATGTCCCAGTGGGGGTGTGTGAGCAGGGCTGGGTGCCCCAGGCTTGCAGAAGCCAGACCCACCAGCGCCGCACGTGCTGCAGCTCGTTTCCCTCACATGAAAATATTTGGCTGGAAGCTTAGTGCAGCCCCTTGTCTCCTCGGAGCAATCAGGATTTGTTGCTGCTTGCAATGTTTAACGTCGTCTTCCAGAGGCTAAATACCGTGGGGAGCCATGTAAGCCGCAGAAATACCTGCGTCAGCGGAGATCAACCGAAGGCTGACACAATGGGCTGGCAATGGCAGGGACAGGGGAACCAGGGGTCAGTGGGGCTGGTCCTCGCCCCCTCCCAGTGCTCATGGGTGGGCTGGCCTGAGCCAGGGCGAGGAAGCTGTGGGCCAGCACCTTGCTCCTATGGGGCTCCCCACAGCAGGAGGACAAGACAGCTAGCCCCAGGGGGGTGGAAGGGACTTGGGGGGCCCCGAAGCTGCGTGGGGTGGCGAAGAGGATGCCAGGGCCCCTGGGGATCTCTGGCTGGGATCCGCCTGTCGAGGCGCAAGCAGCTATTTTTGTCAAGGTCAGCGTGTCTCCACGGCAGAGAGCAAGGAAATGAGGAATCATGTAGAGAAATTACTTCTCTAATGGGGTCTCCCCTGCACGTGAGCACGGCGCGGGGATGCCAGCGTGCGGCAGCTGAGCGGAGAGCCCGGCAGTGCGGGAATCCTGCCCCAACAGCCCCAAGGCTGCAGCACCCCTGGGTGCCTGGCGAACTGAGCGGGGTGCCCAGAGGCTCCAGCCTCAGACGCCATCTCCGGCTGGACACGTGTGCTCCAGCCCTGCAAGGTGCTTTTCTGGGACAGCTACAGGGAAGAAATTGTGTTTCCAGTGCAGGCAGACTCTCCTTCACCCTTCCTCCTCCTCTCCTCCTCCTTCTCCTTCTCTTCCTCCTCCTCAAGCTTTCCCTGTTATCTAATCGGGTTTGTCATGCTGGAAAGGCAAAGCCCTTCAGGACTGTGCTGTGCTCTCGCCAGCGCAATTTCACAGCTGGCCTCGGCACCCTGGCAGCCGACAAGTGAGTAACTCAGCTGGGCGCCACGGGCACCCCTGTCCTCCCCACACGTCCCTGCAGCTGTGCCCGCCTTCCTGAGGCTGTAGGGGACAGGGGGAAAGGCCACGACCGTCGCTGCACCTTCTCCTCCAGCCCTGCCCAACACAGGTCCCCGTCCCCCTGCTCTCTGTCCCCACACGCCCCAGCCTCTGCATCCCGTCCCCAACCCTCCCCCTGCTCCAGGGTGATTGTGATGCTGCCTAGAGATGTCTGAACCGACACGAGATGGAAGCGTTCAGTAAGAAATGACATTTCCTCCAGCCTGGGAAGCTCATCCTCCGTTTAAAGAAAACTAATATAAAAGCTGCCCTGATGTGCAAGGGGCTGATGGTATCAGGCTGGCAGCCTCCGGCTCTGAGAGCCACAATAAATCTCAGCAAGGAGCCGAGCCAGCTCCAGCCACCCCAGGCAGCCGCGGCGGCACAGTGAGGGGGGTGGGTGCTGAGCCGTGCTCCGGGGATGGTGCAGGGACACACCGGCTGGAGGGGACAGCCCGCGGTGGGCCTGGAGCCGAGGGTGCAGGGCGCAGGGACCGCTCACACCGGGCTGAGCCGGGGCGGGGACGGTGCCGGGAGCGGGGAGAGCTCCGGGGGGTGAGGCCGTGGGAGCGGCGGGGGCTGCTCCCCAGCCTCGGCTTTGCGGACCCGGGGAGCTGAGCTCTGGCCCAGGGCAGCACCATTCGCATCTCCCGCAGAGCAGCAAAGCAGCAGCTCCGGCAGCCCGCCCCCATCGCCCCCCCATCGTCCCCCTGCTGCCCGGGTGCCTTTGGGCTGCTGGCCCGGGCGTGCAGCGGGGGTGGGCTGGGGCTGGATGTGCCCTGCACCCCTGGGCACCCGAGGTGCTGCCCACTGCCTCCGCTCACCTCCCTCCGTGCCCGTCCCGTATCCTGAGGTCAAGCCCTGTTCCTGACCTGCCTGGCGTCCTCCTCTGCCCATCACCAAGGTGTCAGCTCAGATCCTGGTGAAACACTGGAAGAGATTGCCCAGAGGGGTTGGTAGAAGCCCCATCCGTGGAAACATTCAAGGTCGTGTTGGACTCAGCTCTGAGGAACCTGATCAAGTTAAAGATGTCCCTGTTCGCTGCAGGGCAGTTGGACTAGATGACCTTTAAAGGTCCCGTCCAGCTGGAACCATTCTACAATTCTGTGATCCTGGCTAGGTCTCCAGGCTGGCTGTGGAGTCTTGCCTTGCTCAGACAGCATGGATGGTGCTAGGAGACACTGCTGAGGGGCAAGCGGGATCTCACCTCTTCCCAGCCCCCTCTGACCACTGCCCTCCTCCTGCCCCAGCTGCCATGGAGCAGAGGAGGTGCTGCCCTTCACCAGGGCGTGGTGGCCCTGGCTCATCCCGGGGCTGTGGGACCCTCTGGCGCCAGCCCACCCCTCAGAGGGGCTGGTGCTGAAGGCGGGCGCCTGGGAGTGGCGGCAGCTGGAGATGAGAAGCTGCCGGGGAACANGGCCGGCTGCTCCCCACGGCTGCTGCCCACGGCTGCCTGGCCAAGGGCTGCTGCCCCCCTGCCCTGCCGCAGGGCCCACAGGAGGGGCGACGATAGAAGGCGGGGAGCGGCAGCCGGGGGGGGCCAATCCTGCCTGGTCCTGCGCAGGGGCCGCGCTGGGGCTGGCTGGGGCTGGGCGGGNTCCTGGCTAGGTCTCCAGGCTGGCTGTGGAGTCTTGCCTTGCTCAGACAGCATGGATGGTGCTAGGAGACACTGCTGAGGGGCAAGCGGGATCTCACCTCTTCCCAGCCCCCTCTGACCACTGCCCTCCTCCTGCCCCAGCTGCCATGGAGCAGAGGAGGTGCTGCCCTTCACCAGGGCGTGGTGGCCCTGGCTCATCCCGGGGCTGTGGGACCCTCTGGCGCCAGCCCACCCCTCAGAGGGGCTGGTGCTGAAGGCGGGCGCCTGGGAGTGGCGGCAGCTGGAGATGAGAAGCTGCCGGGGAACACGGTGCTGAGCTTTGAAGATGCCCTGACAGGCTGTCTGGGCCCTGCCAGCCATGCTGACAGCCTGGTGCAGAGACACCCCCCCCGCTGCCGTCACTCTCTGATCACAGCCTCGCCCGTCACTTCAAAGAGCCCGCTGGGCTCAGGTGGGTTCCCACGCAGCCTCCCACCCCACAGCTCCACTCCTCCTGCCCTATGGCCCCACTTCTCCTGCCCCACAGGGCCCAGATCCACTGGGGTCCCGTGCTGCAGGGCACAAGATACCAGAGGACAGCCCTGGGGACCAAGGCACACGTGTAGTCCCAAGCAGCGCTGGCAGGAGGTGATGGCCCCCCAGGCCTGGCGCTGTCCTGCCTCTGTGGGTCAGGACTCCCAGCCCCAGAGCAGCCACAGCTGGGGATGCTGGGGGTCCAGGCAAGGGACCCAGGGGGCACTGCATCTGCAGGGCAGGAGACGAGCTGGGATCCAGCATCCCTGGGCCTGGGGCTCACACAGGGTGACTGGAACAGGCCATCACCATCTGGACACTGGTGCCCACTATGCTGGGGCACTGGGAGGTGCCAGTTCACCCTGCCTGGGGTAATGCAACACACCCCTCCTGTCCCAGCCTGGCTCGGGGAGGAATTTTCCATTCCCGAATGGAGGTTGGGGGAAGGCGTGTGTTTGCAGCAGCCCCCTTCTCTCCCTCCCCTCACCCGTCACTGGAGCAGCTCAGGAAGGCGCCTGCCACGTTTGCCTCTGGGAAAGCGCAGAGCAAAAGCCTCCCAGGAGGGAGAGCTCCCCAGAGGGGACCGGGGATCCTGAAAAACCTCGGGAGCAGCCTGCACCCCACTTTCCAGAGGAGCCGTCCTGCCTGCAGCCATGCCGCTGTCCCTCACCTGCTGCCGGGACGAGGAAGACCTGGCAGCAGCTCAGGACGGCGGCGTCGCCCAGCTCATCGTTGGCGTCCTGCGAGCCACCAGGATCCCCGGGCTGCACTACATGTGCACCCGGCCACAGTCCCGCCTGCGCCGCCTGCTCTGGAGCCTGGCCTTCCTGGCCTCCGCCGGGCTGCTGGCCACCGGTGCGACCGACCGCCTGCACCACCTGCTCTCGCACCCCGTGCACACCCGCGCGCGCCTCGCCTGGGCCCCCCAGCTCCGCTTCCCGGCCGTCACCCTCTGCAACCCCAACCGGGCACGCTTCCTGCGCCTCACCAGGCCCGACCTCTACTCGGTGGGGCAGTGGCTGGGGCTGGCCTGGGAGAACCGCTCCCTGGTGCCCGAGATGCTGGCCGTGCTGGGGGAGGACCGGCGCGCGTGGCTGACGCGTCTCGCCAACTACTCACGCTTCCTGCCACCCCGCCGCTCCGAGCGCACCATGCAGAGCTTCTTCCACCGCCTGGGCCACCAGATTGAGGACATGTTGGTGGAGTGCCGCTTTCGGGGAGAGCGCTGTGGCCCCCAGCACTTTGCCCCTGTGAGTCCCCTCCTGGCGGGGGCAGGACAGCTGGGCTGCCCCACGGGTGCTGGGAGCACTGCCTCACTCCCCACCCGAGCAACGGTGCAGGGGTGGCAGCATGGTGAGGGGAGGCTTAGATAAGCCCTTCCAGGAACCATGCAAGATTGTTTCCCCCTTCCAGCACCTCCACAGGACTGGAAAGGGGTCCCTGGACCTCATCCTGCTTGCGGAACACTGCCAGATCTCTGCCTGCTCCCTCACACCCCTCCCTTTCCACATCTTCAGGTCTACACACGCTATGGTAAGTGCTACACCTTCAACGGGGACCGGAGGAACCCACGGGTGACCCGCCAAGGTGGCATGGGCAACGGGCTGGAGATCATGCTGGACATCCAGCAGGAAGAGTACCTGCCCATCTGGAGAGAGACCAGTGAGTGGGGCCGTGGCGTGGGTTGGGCATGGATAAGGGGTTCTGGGAGGGAAGGCTGCAGCGCAGGCAGAGTACCCTGGGGGGGGACTATGGGGCAAGTGGGAAACCAGAGGTGAGCTGGGCCCCAGGGTGCAGGTGCTGAATGAGCGTGCAGCCCATCTGACCTTCTTTCACAGACGAGACATCATTTGAAGCTGGCATCCGAGTCCAGATCCACAGCCAGGATGAGCCGCCCTACATCCATCAGCTAGGCTTTGGTGTCTCACCCGGCTTCCAGACCTTCGTGTCCTGCCAGGAGCAGAGGGTAAGGCAGGATGCCCCATGGCCCCCAGGAAGGTTCTCACGGGCATCCAGCCCGATATGGCCTTGCACCGATGCTCCTCTCGCCCTGGCAGCTCACCTACCTGCCGCAGCCCTGGGGGAACTGCCGGGCCAGTGTGCAGGGGGAGCAGATGCTGCCTGGCTACGACACCTACAGCATCGCCGCCTGCCGCCTGCAGTGCGAGAAGGAGGCTGTGGTGCGGAGCTGCCACTGCCGCATGGTCCACATGCCAGGTGAGGCATGCGAGTGATGGCATGAGGACACCCCATTGCCCCAGCAGTCCTTCCTGGGGCTGCCCCAGCCCCTCCAGCCTGCACCCAAGGGTCAAACCTGCCCCATCCCTCTGCGCCCAGTGGTTCCGTCTGCCCCATCCGTCTGCACCCAAGTGTTGCCCCCACCCCATCCCTCTCCACCCAGGGACCACCCTCTGTCCCCAGGGCCGGATCCTGTCCTACCCTCCCTACAGCCCAGGTCAACCCCTTCCCTCTCTGCCTTGTACCCAGGGGCCACCCTTGCCCCAGCCAGCACACAGCTGAGGGCCACCCGTCCCCATCCTCTCCAAACCCAGGGACCACCCCTGCCCTGCCTTTAGGAAAGTGAGTCGAGGGTGGGGGGCAGAAGCAGGCCAGACTCCCAGCCCGCTGACCAGCTGCTTCTCCACAGGCAATGAATCCATCTGCTCCCCCAACGTCTACATCGAGTGTGCTGACCACACGCTGGGTAGGTGCGGAGGTGGGTGGGCTGGCTGGGGGCCAGTCGGGTGCCTCCGGGGAGGGGGCCGGGAGAGTGTGGTGATGCCAGTGGGTGCTTGTCCCCAGACGCGGCAGTGGAGGACAGCCAGGAGCGCTGCAGCTGCCCCACACCGTGCAACCTGACACGCTATGGCAAGGAGATCTCCATGGTGCGCATCCCCAACAAGGGCTCCGCGCGCTACCTCGCCCGCAAGTACAACAAGAACGAGACCTACATCCGGTGAGCTGCCGGCGCTGGGGTGTGCCAAGGGGGAGAGCAGGGAGCCAGGGAGCTGGGGAACCCTCACCCCGCTCCTGGCAGCATGCAGGGAATGGGTCCTGGCACAGACCCTCTGCTCAGGGGTGGCATCTCCTCAACCAGTCTGTGCCCTCTCGGCCCTCCTGCTGGCATCTCCCCTCCCCATGGTCCTTCCTGGCCTAGGACATGCTTATTCTGTGTCCCCATCACACCAGTCTCAATAACTTATGAGGGCCCTGGGATCACATGGGTGCTGGAGAGGTTGGGGACAGAGGTTTAGGGGGCAGTGAGGGTGGGAGGGTCAGTGATCATCCCTCCTTGCTGAACACTATGGTGTCCCCACAGGGAGAACTTCCTGGTGCTGGATATCTTCTTCGAGGCACTCAACTACGAGGCCATTGAGCAGAAGAAAGCCTACGACCTTGCTGGGCTCCTTGGTGACTCCCTCCACCTTCCCATGGGACCCTGAGGAGCGGAGCTCTGGGTTCCAGCCCTGGGAGGACATGGGGCTGGTTGGGGAGGGACCACACAGGGCAGGAGCCAGCTGCAGACTCGCTGAAGGGTGGCATGCTGCTGGCTGTCCCCTGTTCCACACATCTCCTGCTCCCTCCATCCTGTCACCCCTGCCCCTGTGAGCATGCTGTGCCCCTCCATCTAGCACCCCTGGCACTGCCCACAGCCCCGCTGGTCCACCCCAGGCTCCCAGCAGGCTGCACAGCATCCCCCGTGACCATCTGCCTCTCCTCCTCCCCAGGGGACATCGGGGGGCAGATGGGCCTGTTCATCGGTGCCAGCATCCTCACCATCCTGGAGATCCTGGACTACGTCTATGAGGTGCGCTGAGCCTCCAGGGCTGTGTCTCAGGGTGGGCAAGGTGCAGAGTCAGCGGGGGGACTGTGCTTGCCAGGGCCGGGTACTGTGCATGGCCATACCCAGAGGGCTACCACAGCTCCCGAACTGGGGAGCACCCAGCAGGAGGCAGCAGGAGGAGGGTGGGTCCCCTCAGCATCCCTTAGTGACAGGAGAACAGGGAGGGTGGCAGGGGAGCAGGCGGTAGGTCTGTGCAGACCGGGATGCCCACATACAGGGTGCTGCCTGGGTGAGGGGCTGGGGCTCACCCCTCATCTGCACCCAGGTGATCCGGGACAGAGTGAGCCGGGTTCTGCGCCGCTCCAAGCCACCCCTGCAGAAGCCCTCAGGCAGCATCGCCACGCTGGGACTGGAGGAGCTCAAGGACCAGGTAGCCCGGCTGGGTGGGCTGCTTGGGGGGGCTGCAAAGACAGGGCCTGGGCAGCATCCACCCCTGCGCCAGGGGGAAGGGACATCCGGAGAGTGCGGGGTGGCATGGCTTTGAGTTTGGTACCCTCAGGCTGAGTGGAGGGAGCTGGGTGTGCAGGAGGGGCTGTGCTGGTTGGGGGTCAGGGGGACAGAGTGTACGGGGTCTGCACCCACCCCACTGACTGCCATCCTCACAGAGCCCCTGCGAGACGCTGGGCCGGCACGTGGAGGGCGCCTACAACACGGGCATCCTGCCCAACCACCACCACCGCCACCACTACCCTCACCAGGGCGTCTTCGAGGACTTCGCCTGCTAGGCCAGCTTGGGATTTGGGGGGGCAGCTCCCCCGCCATCCCCCTCCCCACCATCCACATGGAGAGGGACCACAGCGCTGGGCCGCTGGAGCTGCCTTGGCATCAGCACCGGCACCGGAGCGGCCCCCCAGCCCTTTTGCCCATCCCCTCCGCTCGCCCCCAGCACCTGGGCTCAGCCCTGTCTCAAGCACATGGTGTGGAGGGGGATGGGCATGCTGGGGGAGCAGCAGGGTGAGGGGCAGAGGGGCCCTGCCGATGCCGAGCATGCGTGGG
This sequence comes from Todus mexicanus, assembly GCA_013389965.1. NCBI lineage: Eukaryota > Metazoa > Chordata > Aves > Coraciiformes > Todidae > Todus > Todus mexicanus. The sequence goes on from WEIS01042394.1 coordinate 43,790, forward strand.
GTAAACTGGGGTTCCTCTGAGTCCCTCCGAGCCCTCCCCTGCTGGCCCCTCTCGGGTGTGGGTCTCTGCCCCGCGTGGTGCCCCCCAGGAGAGACACAAGCCTGGAACAGGTTCTCCCCTACCCAGGGACCACCCCCGCACACCCTCCTGCTGTGGGGTAGGGCAACATTGCAGGGCACCCCTCTGAGCAGCACGGCCCCCCCGGCCAGCCCAGGGGCACCCCACCTGCAGCCACATCTGCATGGCACCACCCTGACCCCTGGCACAACCACCACTGTGACACCCCAACCTCAGGCAGCCTGCCAGGGCTGCAGCCCGCCCCACATCGCTGTTCCCAGCCAGACCCCTGCACTGTGACCCCCCCCTTCCCTCGACTCCAGTGTTGGCCCCCGATAGCCCCCTGTCATTGCAGCACTGCAAACCTATGGCCTCCCACCTCTCTTGCCCCCCATCCACTGTGCCCCCCAGCACTCCTCATCCTCTCCTTGCCCAGGTATTGCCCAAAGTGGCTCATCCCTTGGTGCAGCTGCCCGGCACAGCCCAGGGGGCTTGGGGGTCCTGCCCTTGCTCCCCTGCCTATAGCCACTCTTTTGCACCGTGCACGTACCCTTTGCCACGCTCCCACCCCCTGGGTGCTGAGCACCCGCTGTGCCTCCCCCAGACTGTACATGGTTAGGAGGGTGCCCCGTGCCCAGCACTGCCCAGACAGCCACAGCCCAATCCACCGGCCAGAGCCTCAGCCATGACCTTCTGCCTGCCCCAAGATAGCAGGACCCACAGCAGGCCCCACAGCACTCGCCCTGTCCTGTCAAACATTGCCCCCTCCTCCTCCATTGTAGCAGACACCAGCGCAGGGCAAACAGCCCCAAAATATCTCAGGAGGAGGGGCAGGCTGGCTAAGCCCCCCTCAACACACACACGCGGCAGAGAGGGGGATCCCAGGGCAGGAATTTGGGACCTTTGGGAGAGGCTGGGGTTGAACCAGGCAGCCCCTGGCCCTGCCGGTTTGGTCCCGTTCCCAGGTGCCCGCAGACGAACACGGCCGTGCCGCGTCGTGGCCAAAGCCATAGATGCAGGAGGAGCCATCACCCTCGAAGCTCCCCAGGTCCCCACATGGGAGATGCAGGGCAGGGACCAGAGCATCAGCCTGGTGGTGTGCCCGGCAGCCCTGCTGCTCGGTGGGCACGGCTCAAGGGCCCCCAAAGTATGCACCCACATGGAAATATATTCCCTGTCGCTACAAGCACCCGGCTGTGTGGCGTCCCGTGTTCCCCTGCGTGGGGACACACAGAGCAAGCCTCTCGGCTGGGCAGGCACGGCCGTGCTCCCCGGGGAGCCCCTCCAGAGCACCCTGTGCCAGCTCCCTGCGGGCTCCCCGCTCCCACCACCTGCAAGCAGTAGTGTCCCCGGAGGGGTGCCACGCGTTAGCCCAGGGACGTGCCACAGCCGTGCCAGCCAGCCCTACACCAAGGCCTCCTGCGGCGGGCAGGGGGTGCAGGATGCGGCTCCCCCTCTGCCAGCTGGAGCAACGAGCCCCAAGTGGGGTGGGCACGGGCACCGTGGCGGGAGGGCCGGCGCGAATGCCCTCGTGCTGGTGAACGTGAGAAATGTGCGTCACTGTTTTATAAATGTACAAATGCTCCCTAATAAAGAGGCACAAGTAGGTCTGGAGCCACCTGCAAGGGCTGGGGGCAGCAGGCAGGGCTGGTGGGGGGCAGAGAGGTGGGGGAGCCGAACTCACTCTGGCGGGACTCACAGCGCGCTTTACAGTCCTATACCCACTGCAAATCTGGCATGCCAGGTCACCTGAAGGGGAGTATCTCTGCCAGCAGAAAGCCTTGCCCACTGCCCAGCGCTTTGAGCCTCGGCTTGCGGCAGAGGTGCAGCAGTTGCTGGCTGGACAGCAGCAGCAGGAGCTGCCAGAGCCATACCTCAGTCCTCAAATTGCTCCATGGAGCAGAACAGGCATCCCACCAGTGCTAGAACCGGGCCCTGTGGCTTTTTCTGGTAGAGTTGCTCCTCCAGCTCCTGCTTTCTCCAGACCCTTCTCCATCTGCCTCACCCACTCTGCAGCACAAAGAGGGGACAAAATGAGAGGCAGCGGCTGGGCTCACAGTGGAGGCTGCCAGCACAGGGCATGGCAGGTTTCCCGCTAAACCAATGAGGGCTGAAGATGCTCAGGTTAACTGGGCACAGCTGGGGCACAGGACCCCATCTCACAGCTCACACCATGCTGTGCGAGGGGAGCACCGGGGCTGGATCCCAAAGGGAAAAGCGGGAAAATAGCTACATCCCCCACTTCTTTTCAACACCTGGTAAGAGGATCACGTCCCTTTGGGGTCCTTTGGGATGAGACTGCCCCTGCCACTGGGTCCTGACTCATCTGCCGCTCCAGAATGTCCCACAAAGCCACCTTCATCCACATCGAGGCTGTGACTGGGAGCTCATGCTGCTTCCTGGTCTGCAGTGAATAAATGCCAGAGGAGCTGGGTGTAGAGGAAAGCAGGATCATGTGATGAGCCCAATGCATGGTGCTGAAGGTGCTGGAGGACATGCTGAGGAAGTGCCACATCCTGATACAAAGCCGTGGTGGTGCTGGCCCGGCAGGGCAGCGAGGGCAAGGGCTGGGTGCAGTGCTACATCATGTTCACCAAGATGTGGCTCCGGCGCCCTGTCTCCTAGCTCCAGCAAGTGGTTTGCTGGAGAATCTCCCACAAAGCCAGATCCTACACCTACAAGAAAAGGAAGGTGATTTTGGAGAAGCAGGAGTGAACTACAGCTGAGGGAAAGGTTGAGCCTTGTGCATGGCCTGTCCTAGCTTCCTGAAGCTGCTGCCAAAACAGCCTCGGGACAGGGCCTGGGAGCCCTGTAGTGATCTTATGTAAAGTTATTTTTATCTGTTGCTCTCAACACTTCTGCTCTTTAACTTGGCAACTTCCTGGTGGCACATAGAGATGATACCTCCTGTAGGGTCTCCTGCTGCCTCTAAAGAGGACAGGCAGGTGAGGTGACCCCAGCACTGATGTCCCGGTGCAGGTGGCACTGGGCTGAGGACAGTGGGATGACACAGGTTTAGCAACCCAGGGCCAGCCTCAAAGTCCATCACTGTGGCCCCTGTGTGCTCCCTCCCATACTGCACCCACCCAAGGGTCACTGGGGGTCCAGTCATCCCTAGGGATCAGGGCTGCTGCCACCCAGGGTTTGCTGGGCTGCGAAGTGGCGTCAGCCCAGCCCAGCACTGCTTGAATCACCTGTAATGAGCCACATGAAAAGCTGGAGCGTAATTAGAAGTGGACCTACTATAGTGAAACAGGCCCTTAATTTTAATGAGCGTAGCCCTCTGGACCAATGCCAGGCACCCAACCGCAGCAGGACCGGCTGTGCTGGCGACGGCTCCTGTCACTGTGGAGGTGACAGCCCCAGTAGACTCAGCTCCTGGGGGATGCGGTGCCAGCCTCAGGGAGGAGGCATCAGGATGGAGCAGCCAGCCTTCTGCCCAGGGGGTGGACATCTCGAGCACTTCACACCGTGTCTCCACTGCCACACACTGCAATTACAGCTGTTTCCAGGAAAAAAGCTGTGTTTCAAAGAAAACAAACCATCTGTCCCTGGAGCAAAGGGGCTGGAAGTGAGCTCTGGAGTGCAGTAGGACTGTGGCCTTGCTGCTGCCACCTCCTCCCCAAGTGCCTTCTACCCGGAGATGCTGGTGGTGACACCTGGAGAAAGGAGCGACCCTCAGCATTTCCTGGTGACCTGAGAATGCCAAGCTTGCTTATTTGCTCCTTGTCACTTCCCCATGACCCCCTTGCTGGGGAAAATGGACCAGTGGTGCCCATCAGTGAGGCCAGGCAGGGGACACAGCCATGGTTTAACCCCCAGTTTAAGTCCTTTTCCTCGCCATGGCGCAGGAAGGAGAGGTGAGGCAGGCAGTCACCCAGACCCAGTACACGCAGCCGGCCCCTCTTGCGCTTTGCTCTGAGCTGGCCCTTCACACCTTCTTCCAAAAACCTCCCCAAGAGGAATTTTCATTCCTCTTCTCAAAGGCCATGGTGAGCCAGTAATGCTTTTAAAAAATTTTCCTGAGGGAAGTAAAAGTCTACGGGCAGCAGACATGTTTTCTCCTGCCCATTGGGAAAATTGGACTTTGGTTGCTCCACCACTGCAACTGCATCTGTGCAAATATCCCCAGGTCGAACTGAAGTACCGGTCAAACCTGAACAGGGATTGCAGAAAGTCCGGGTCTGCTCAGCCGCCTGCGGCAGCACCCAGAGCCACTCCTCCCTGCCTCTCGCAAGAGTGTCACCGTCCTGCTCTGGCACCCTGCCTGCACCTGCCAGCCCCACGCAGGCAGGAGTGGGGCAGAGTGCAGTTGTGCCCATGTCCCCATTGGCACAGGCTTCTGCCATCACCCCGTGAGCCCATTTACTTCACCCAGGTGCAGGAAGGTTGTTCTGGGCCACAGCCAAACGGGCCAGTCCACTTCATCATCAAACCCCTCACTGAAGCTTTGCACATCCTTCCCTGGGGTTTCAGCATGTTTTGACGCTGCAAATAACCTGGCAAACACCAAAGCAGTTTCAAACCCTGCCAGCTCCTTTTAAGAGGGAGCAATAACTGTGCTGGGAGTGCCAGGAGCACTGTCATTTGCTCGTACGTATGTCAGAGCAGGGAGGCTTTGCTGGTGTTGATGGCGTGGAGCGCCAAGTATGCAAATACCTCTAACTCAATCTGGGCAAACAGCAACGAGGAGGCAAGAGCAACTCTATCTAGACCATCTTGTGACAATTAAATGACAACTCTGGGTTTCTTTTTGCAGTGAACTTGATTTGAAGTTGGCTTGCTTAATTAGTACTTTATACTTTTTTAATGCCTAAGCACATCCAACTCCTAGGTCTGCTTTTCAGAGGAAAAATGTATCTGTAATGCACCTGCATCTGCCTCACTCCCTCTGTCCCAGATCTGCATTTAAAAGGAATTAAGGATGTGCTTGGGGAAGATCAAAAATAGAAATACTCAGAGCAGGCTAACAGTTATTGTCTGAAATATAACAAAATTGTATTTAAATATATAGGCTCCTACACCATGGAAATGACGACTGGAACAGGAGTGCATGAATGAGGTATCTTTCAGGAAGGCATGGCACAGCCACGGGGCTTTCCATGAGTTCTGCTGAACAGAAACATCCTTGACAACTAACAGCGAGTAGGTTCTGCTAATTTTCTTGGGGGTGTCGCTTTGATATGTGTGTTTTGTGAACAAGTAGAATGTGATGACCAAAGAGTTGGTGGAAGGAACGCACAGCCGTGAAAATCATGCCTGAAGCAGGCAGCGTGGGCAGGGGACACAGTCCCCACTCCTCATACTGCAAATAGGAGCTGCAGGCAGTGAGACAGTCCAGGGCAGGACCATGGTCCTCTGCTCGACCCAGAACTGGAAACCAGAAGATGATAAGCCCTGAGACACAAAACCGTCTGAAAAAGGGTGAAACCAATGCTGAGAGGGTAGGTCCAGCCCTAATGATTCAACACAGTGCTTAGATGCAGCTTATGGCCCCTGAGTTTCCTTTGGAGCTGATCCTAGACACTTAAGTGCAGAGCTCACCCCACCTGGGCACCCAGCCTCTGCTCTGATGTGGGCCAGAAGTCCCTCATTACTCATGTATAGCCCTCAGAGGCTGGTGGACAGCACATACAGGACACATGACTGCACCAGACCATCACTTCGGTGCGTTTCCACCTGCAGCCAGAGCTGAGGAGAGCTGGAAACCTGCAGGGAGTGGGACAACAAATTTACGGCAGCAGAAAACACAGGGCATTGCCCAGAGATTATCATGCTCCACATGGGCGCCAGGGCATCTCTGTGGCAAGAGGCTCAGCATCCTGCTGCACCATCAGTGACTGGTAGCATCTGGTGACAGCAGGACAGTCCCAGGGACCCTGGGCATCAGAGGAGGTGCAGGGCTCCTGCTGTGAGACCGCAGGGGTTCAAGCTGATTTTTCCAAGTGTCTGCTTAGCCTAGCCCCTGCCAGCCTATGTGTAAGCTGATGGGCTCCCCCTGGCCTCACTAAGGAGAGGTGATCATCTCCCAGCTTAGGCAGCTGCTGCAGGCAGCTTGTGGAAAGCAGCATCCCTAGGAAGAAGCAGTCCAGCCAGCAGCAGCAAGGTTTTGTTTGAGTTGCCAGCACCTGCTCCCATGCAGACCCCTGGCAGAACATCCAGAGGTGCCCCAGGGAAGAATCAGCCAGACCCAGAGGTTCATCTCTCCCTTTTATTAGTGTAAACGCACCCTCCCCCTCCTCCTCTCCCCACTATTAAATACAAACCAGGAGCAAAGAGCAGCTCCTCAGTCACTTTCTCCTTAGGAGACGGCAGCCAAACCCTCTGCTGTGCCCACCATCCCCAGGCACCACGTCCCCCGCCCCCAAGGGCAGCTCCATGGCATGGAGGGCTCTCACCTCCATCAGGAGGCTCTCACCCGAGGGCTGCGATCTCCAACGTCTTATCAATACTGCGAAGGCCAAAGTGGCCTGGGTCATGGTTCCCATGGGGAGCAGCTCACGGTATGTGAATACAGCAGGATCTGGCACCCCCTGTGCCCACCAGCTCTGGGGCCAGGACCTCCCCCGCCCCGACTCCAGAAATGCTTTGACTTGTTGCCAAGTCACAAAACTCTGAAACCAACCTTGTTATTGCTCTTTTGGAGTGGGACACGCCCCATCCTGCTGTCCCTGCATGACCAGGCCAATGCTCCGAGGCAGCAAAGGGCACAGCCCTGTCCCATGGTGCTGGGGGAATCATACAGGATCAGCCCCGGCCCTGTGGCAAACACAGCCCTGCAGCAGGGGGACCTTGGGCTCTGCATGCCCCTGGGTGAGGGGGGACAGCAAGGGACAGGGCAGCCCATTAACCCACCTGTTGGGCAGCAAGGCTGGGACAGAAGGATGGGGCTGGCAGCCAGCAGCGCTGGGGTGAGGAGCTGGGTGTTCTGGCTCACAGCTCAGCAACTGCGACCCCACCTCACCTCGGGGTCTGCACAGCTGCGACCGCTCCAGAAGGACCCGGGCACCCCAGGCTGGCAGACCCCGACTGGGCAGCCCCAGCAGGGCAACTCACGAGCTTGGGCACCAGCAATGCCTGTAGCTGCCAGGAGAAGGAAGACAGATTTGGGCAGCAGAAGAGGTGGGGTGGCAGGCAGGTGCAGCGGGGCAGTGTCAGCCCCTCCGCACCCCGGGGTTCAGGTACTGTTCCCCTGCTCCTGCTCAAAAAGCACCATGGCTAGCTGCGAGCGAGAGCCTACACCCTCCAGGCTGCTCTGCACGCAGCGGTGGTAGATCTCCTCGCTGAGCCGGGGATTGCAGGCCTGGTGCCGGTAGCGCTGCAGCAGGGCAGGCTCCACAGCCCGGAAGACGTGGAGGCTGGAGTACTTGACGAACATGTCGTAGATGTCCAGGGTCTCCAGGATGTCCTCGTTCTCCTGCACGTCACCTGCCATGCGGGTGCGTGCTGCCATGTAGTCGGCGTTGTAGAAGCAGGCTTCGTGGAAGACATCGCGGTCGAAGCGCCCCGCGTCCCGCAGAAGGTCCAGCGTGGCAGGCGGCACCTGGTTGTGGTAAGCGATGGCAGGGTTGTAGCCCTGGAAATGGATGGGGAAGAAGACCTGCCAGTTGTTGATGGTGTTCATCCGGCAGCGGTTCAGGAAGTCAACGGTGACCTCCGTCCCTACGCCGGCCACAAAGAAAAGCGTGTCCACAGGATGCTTCTTGGAGATTATGTCCATGACCTTGATCTGGGAGGGCGCATCTGTCTTAACACTGATCCATGGGATCTTCACCTCTGCATACTTGCGCTCATACTCAGTGATCTGGGCCTTCACGGGAGCAAAGATGTCATTCTGGGTGACCTGCTGGGCCTCAAAGGGATCATAGATGAAGAGGAAGGTGAGCACTGCGTTTTCACTGCTCTCAAAGGCAGCTGCTGCGTAAGACTCCAAAAAGCGGGCAGCATGGTCCCGGTCGTGGGCTGTCAGTGGCAGGATGACGTTGATGCGGCTGGCCTCCGTCACGTAGGGCATGGGGATGATCTCCACCTCACTGAGGGGCCGCACCAGGTGCACGCGCTTGGTGACAGAGCGGCTATGCCCCTTCTGGGTGACCACCTCCACCTGGAGGTCCAGCGTGTACTCCATGCCACGCGTGGGGTCAAAGCGCCGGTACCCATTCACCAGCTGCTGCTTGCGGACGTGAAGCACTGGCTGGTACTTGCGGTTCAGCTCCTCCATGGCCGTGGCCACCACATCGGCCACGTCTGCCAGATCTGCGCCGCGCAGCTCGCACTTGGGGGAGCCATCCACGCAGGCATAGACCTGCTCCTCAGTGAAGTAGTCCCAGCGCAGCACCTCGAAGCGAGTTTTGGGCTGGAAGGGGGGTGGGATGCCAACAGGCCACGTGGCACCGTGGTCCCCGTCAGCAGACAGGCTGCTGGCATTCTGGATCTCCAGCTGCAAGAGGAGAGGGAGGAGTGAGATCGACAGCAGGCACAAGTCAGTCTTCCAGCTCTGGCTGCAAGCAAGCTGGCTCGTGATACTGAGAGATCAGCCACTCCTGGCCCAGAGAGAGCCAAAACAATTCTGCCTTCCGCCTGAGTCCTGTACACCACCTCAGGTTTCCTCCAAACAGCACCCTGAACATGGCACATCACCTCCATCAGCAGGATCCAGGCCCTCTCCCTCCCTGCTCAGCCCTTGCTGGCTCCGCACCCTGCTGGCTCCATCACCCTGAATCACCACTGCAGTTTCAGGACCCATCCAGGTCCAAAGCTGCTCTTCAGCCAGCACCGCTGCTCCTGCAACCACATAAACTCAGCTGATCCTGTCCCACAGCAGGTTCAGGTGAAAAACCCTCATACTAAAGTGGAGAGATGACAGAGCGAACAGAAAGCCTACAGGCACGACAGAAGCTTAGACTCTTCCAGCCTAGACAAGTCTCACCTGGAGCTGCTGGATCTCCTGGTAGGTCCTCTCAAGCTCCACCTGGGCAAAGTACTTGTGCAGCCGGTACATCTGGAGGGGATCCAACACAGGGTGGACAGTGAAGGCACTCTGGAAACGGAGGTCAGTCTCTCGCTCGGGGTCCACGTTCTTCCCCAGCTCAAAATAGTGGTAACGCAGGCCCTGCATCAGACAGGAGAGACAGGTCATAGCCAGCCCTGAGCCATGCTCCCACTCCACCGACTGCCAGCACAGCAGGCTCAACGGATGGCAGGGTGCAAGGGCTGAGCCCCCAGGACCTGCGAATTCATGGGGAGGTGGACAAACACACTGAGCCAGGATCAGGCTCTCAGAGGTGACTTTCGCTGCAGGACATACCTCATGCTCCTCGGCACAGTTGATGCCTGTGTAGTCGATGATGCAGCGCCCTAGCCACTCGTCAGGCCGGGCACTGAGAATGTCATTGCGGCAGCTCTCCAGATGCTGCTGCAGGAGGAGGAGAAGGCTGCGGGACAGCAAGTACCCAAACCCCCCATAGCAGTAGTGTCCCTCGGTGTCCCCGCCAATGAACTCCTCGGGACGGCCCAGGTAGAGGTGGGTGTCGATGCTGAGGTGGGCAACCAGGCGGCTGATGCGGTGCGCCTCGGTGTAGGTATCATCCTGCACCAGGAAGAACCAGTCGAAGTCATTCACGTAGTGGTCCAGAAGGTACCTGATGGTCTGGTACATGTTCCAGATGGGCCGCTCGTCACTGTGTGTCACCACTGTCATGCCATGCGGCATCTTGCGGCCCCGCGTGCCTGTGAAGTACACCAGGCGCTCCAGGCGATGGGCCAGCGTGCGGTTGACAGCCACTCCCAGCGTGTTCAGCGTGCTCTTGGAGGTCAGCACACCTACAAAGAGCCGCTGCCGCATCCCCAGCTCCGTGCTGATGTACCGGGTCCTGCAGGAGGGAGAGAACGTCTGGCAACAGGGCACTGCACCCCACCTCAGCCTGCACCCTCCCCATCCCTCACAAAGGCACCGACCGAAGTTCTTCTGCAAAACTGCTCCCAGCCTTCAACCACATATGCAAGACATCACCCCAGTGACACTGGCTGTCATTATGCCTGGGCCAGAGGCACAGCAGAGCGCTCTGCTGCGGTGTCCCCCAACCTGAGACCGCAGGGGACCCTCCCTTCCAGTGACCCAGCTCAAACCAGAGGCTCACAGAAGGCTGAGCACAGCTGAAAGGGAAACAGGGCTGCACGTCCCCGCTCCAGCAGGGACACAGCCCAGCAGGCACCTCACTATCCTCGGCCAGGACAGCAGCGCTGGGAGGCACCTTCCCACCTCCGGAGCAGGCAGGCAGGAGGGGCTGTGCTGCTGTCCCCAGGGAAGCCAGACCCCGCTGGGGCGGCTGCAGCCAGCGCAGGGCCAGCTGTGCCCCCCTCCCCAGCAGGGCCCCCCTCACAAGGACTTTCGGGTTCAATTCTCGCAGCCCGGCAGAGCGGCAGGAAGCGACCACCCCCCAGCGCCGGCCCCCGGCCCCGCCTGGCACACACTGGCCCCATTCAGCCCCCTCCACCCGCCCACCGCCTGCCCGGGACAACGGGGCCCTTTCACCGACGGCGCGGCTCTGGCAGCCCGGACGGGACGGAGCCTGCGGGGCTGCGGGGGGACGGGCCACGGCGGGAGGGGGGCTCTGTGCGGCGGGCCCGGGGCAGCAGGGCCCGGGGCAGGGACAGAAGGAGGGCCCGGGTGGCCGGCAGCAGGCTCCGGAGCGGGCAGCTCCGCACAGCAGGCAGCGGCCCGGCCATGGGGCTCCCTCGGGGGCATGAGGCTGTTCCGGGCGCTCCCGAGGCTCCTTAATCCCCCCTATTAAGCAGGGGGGGAGGCGGGGGAGAGGAAGGAGCGCAGCAGGGAAAGGCGCTTGCAGGGAGGGAAATGCAGAGGTCAGCGGGTGAAAGCGCAGCGCCGGGTCACCTGCAAAGCCCCTCAGCGCCAGCCTGGCAGGCAGGGGCAGGCAGGCAGTCCCCCAGCTCGGCCCGGCGAGCAGGCAGGGGC
>WEIS01042394.1:59362-89119 GCA_013389965.1 Todus mexicanus
CTGCCGGGGCCCGGGGCGGGCTCGGCGGGGCCCGGGGCTGCGGGGAGGGCGGCTGCAGGTGGCGGTCCCGGCACCAATGAGCAGGCGCGGGACTCCCCTAGCAACAGAGCCCGCGCCAATGGGCGCCGCCAGCGCTGCCCGCGGCACCGGCACCGGCACCGGCACCGACCTGGCCTGCTGTGCTGTGCTGTGCTGTGCTGTGCCGTGCTGTGCCGTGCTGTGCCGTGCCAGCCCCGGCCCCGGCGCTCCTCTCCCTCCGCACGGCATCGCCCGGCCCCGCTGCGGGTAAAGTCCAATCCCGCTTAGCTCCCGCTGCCCGCCGCGCTCGGCTCCCCGGCACGGTTGCCCCGGCCGGGGTGTCCGTGCCCAGCCGGGGCTGGGGGGGCCGCTGCAGCCTGGGCAGGCCAGCAGCGGGGTGCTGGCAGCAGGGAGCCCTGGCAGCAGGGAGCCCTGGCAGCAGGGAGCCCTGGCAGCAGCCTCTGCCCGCCGCCCTGCCCCTTCTCAGTGCGCTGGGTTGGTGAGCTGTCCTCAGCCGCCCGCTTGAACGCGGCGCTTGGAAGGACTCGCCTTGGCCCAGTGACAGTAAACCCGTCCGAAACCAGCCCGGCTCGGAGCAAAGGGATGTTGGAACAGGCTCCAGGTGGGAGCAGGGAGACGGCTGCTGTAATTAGGTTTAAGCTGGAGCTGGATCAGTCTTTGCAGGGGATTATGACCCCTCCGTCTGGATAGGCCCCGTGGGGGGCCCGGCGGCTGCCTGCTTGGTGTCCTGGCACAGCCACGGCATTACGGGTGACCCCTCGGGTAAGAGGCAGTGCTCAGCCAGAGCTGGTCCTCCTCTGGCCCCGTGGGTCAGTGTGGGAGGTCTGGATCCAGCGCGGAGGCCTGCTTTGTTTTCACAAGGACGCTAGGAGCTGGAACAGGGATGAAAAATAGCCAGAAATATGATTAGAGGATTGGAGAAAATGCCTTGGAGTACAAGCTTTAAGAGCTCAATCTGTTTAGCCTACAAAAATAGAAGACTGAGGGGTGACTTAATTACTGAGCATAATTACTTCACAGGCATAAAATACCAGGTAGTGGAAGTCTCCCTTTAATCGAGCAGCGAAAGAGCGCCCAAGAGCCAGGGGCAGGAAATTGAAGCTGCAGACAAATTATAAAGTGTCACGTCCCGGCCGCGAAGCTCCCTAGGAGTGCGGACGGGCTCCCTGCAGCCGCCTCCTGGGGGGCAGTCTGTACCCCCACCGCCCCTGCTGATGAGGCTGTCCCCCCAGTTCCTTCCTTCCCACCCAGGCAGCGAGAGGCTGGAGCGGGTGTCCTGGTGGCTGAGCGCCGAGTGGTGGGCATCGCCGTCAGTGCCACCATCCCCCTTCTCTCTCTCTCTCTCACCAGCTGGGGCGAGTGCCAGGGCGCAGTTTTGCTGGCGAGCCATGGGGCAGGAGTGGAGCTTTTGATGCCTCTCCCGGGAGTCCCCAGAGCCATGACTGCAACTGTGCAGACGCTGCGGTTCAAGCTGCTGCCGCATGAGCCGGACCAGGAGTGGGGGCACAGCTGCCAGCAGGAAATCGAGCGTCGCTACCAGGTGGTGCCCTCAGTGGTGTGCGCCATGTGCTGCCTCTTCGGCATCATCTACTGCTTTTTCGGTGAGCCAGACCAGCCTGGTGCCTGGTGGAGCAAATGGGGAGAAGGGCAGGGGGGAGCTGGGGGAGGGATGCTGGGAATTGGCCCCCTGACCGCCGTGGTCTCTTCACAGGCTACCGCTGCTTCAAAGCTGTCATGTTCCTGACGGGGCTGATGTTCGGCTCCATCATCATCTTCATGCTGTGCTACAAGGAGCGAGTGCTGGACACACAGCTGAGCGTGGAGGCCTCGGTGGGCATCGGGCTGGGAATCGGGGTCCTGTGTGGGCTGGTCACCATGCTGGTGCGCAGCGTCGGCCTCTTCATGGTGGGGCTGCTCCTGGGGCTGCTGCTGGCGGTGGCCACGCTGGTGGTGATGGAGCAGTTCTACCACCCGCCGACAGTGTGGATCCCCATCGCACTGCTTCTGGGTGTGGGGATGCTCTTCGCTGTCCTCACCCTGCAGTGGCAACGCTTCTTCACCACCCTCTCCACTGCCGTCTTCGGCAGCGCCATCATGACCGTCACCGTCGACTACTTCATCGAGCTCTTCCTCCTGGTGCAGTACATCTATGAGCGCATCAAGGTGGCCCCTGCTCGCCCCGTGTGCTGGTACAGCTGGGTCATCCTGGGTGTCTGGCCACTCCTCACTACACTGGGTGTTTTGGTCCAGTGGAAAGTGACGGGCGAGGGCTACTCCCACACAGAAGGTATGTGGGGGCTGGGGGAGATGGACGTAGCATGGGGTGGGTGCAGGAGCCGGGAGGCCTTGGGACCAGAGTGGAGGTTCCCAACACCTGTTTGCATGCACAGCTAAGAGGCTTGGAGGCACAGCACTCAAGAGGAGGCCTGGGTGTGCAAAGCTGGGGCTGGTTTGGGTGTGGGGCTGGTTTGGGTGTGTGCCCTGGTGCTCACAGGCCCCTCTGCTCTGCAGTGATCATCAGCCGGCAGCAGCGCCGCGTGCAACTGATGCGCATCAAGCAGCGGGAGGACCGAAAGGAGAAAAAGAAGAAGCGGAGACCCCACCATCCACCACCCCACCAGCACAAAGCTCACCCGCCCGAGCCTGCCTACCGCCGCAAGCCCAACCCTGTGCGCCGCTTCGATGGGGACGTGCTCTCCCCCGTGAGTCCCGCATCCAGGGTAGAGATCTCCCCCTGGCCACCACGGCCCTTCCTTCTCCATGTGGGTGGGCTGGGATGCAGAGAGGGGAGAGGTGCCCAGGTGCCAGCTGGCACCCAGGGTCCTCAAGGGATGAGGCTGGGGCATTCCAGGGACTGGGCAGCTCAGGAGGGGCTGAGCTGGGATGTGCCCGTTACAGAGCACTTCAGCCTTTGCAAGCAAACTGGTGGCCAAAAGCGTCACGGCCACAGTAGAAACAAGTGATGGGCAAGGTGTGAAGCATGTGCCCAAGGAAGGGACTGGGCTGTGCACCCAGCTGTGGCCAGCCCCTGGAGGGCCCAAGCACTGGAATGGGTGAAATTGCGGAGGGCTGGTTCTGGGGGGCTGCTGCGGAGCTTAGGGTGGGGTGGAATGGGGCGGGCCAGGAGCAAAGCCCCCCTCACTTTCTGTACCTCTTCTCTCAAGCAGAGCTACATCCAGAGTTTCCGAGAACGGCAGACGGGGCCATCCCTGAACAGCCTCATCACCAGCTCCCACGCCGTGGTGGACCTGGACTATGACTGCAGCTCCACCGTGCCCCTCACCACGGGCTCCGGCCCTGCCGTGAGGGTATAAGCCAACCCAGTGACCTCGAGTGACACCAGCACCCCAGCCTGCTCCAACAGACCCCGTGGGACAGGCGGGGCTGTGCCCTCGATCCTAGGCGGCCGTGTGTGGCTTGGGGCTGTGGATGGAGACCCTTCCTGGGGACGTGTGGGACTTGGCTGGGCAAGCCCTGGCTGCCTGTGGGGCCCAGAGGTGCTGGGGGAGCCCTCCGGCAGGGACTCAGCCTGAGGACTGGGGACACCAGCACCCATGGACATGCAATGCGAGCGGTTCTGCTGGGGTGGAAGGTCCCTGGGCCCCTGCCACTGTATTTCCCCAAGGCCTGGGCATGCTCATCCTGCATCCCAACATCTCCCTCCCCCTATTTTGAGTCCCCATTTCCCGAGAGCAGCTCCCTGTGCCTGCCCCCATCCCAGTGCACCCCCAGCAACTCCCCAAGTGCCTGTGCCCCACGTCCCTTCCTTAACGAGCAGGTCCCACAGCCCTTGCCCCGCCAGGGACTCCCCTGAGCATGTGCACCCTGTCCCACCCTGGCCCTGGAGCAGCTCCCAGGCAGCGCTTTCCTAAAACCTGCCTCCTCAGAAGGTTCCCCTGCCCTCGCCACCCTCCCTGACCCCAGAGTCACTCGTTTCTCCCCCTTTTTCAGAGCTGGACCGGGGTGGTCCTGGGGCAGAGGTGGTTCCCAGGGCGATGCTGACAATTGGTATCTGTCCAGCGGGAGCTGTGTTGGAGGGGTGCACCATGTTCATCCTCCCCAACTGTTTTGATGAGAGACAGGACACTGGATCCAGCCTTTGTGCAGAGGCTGGGCTGCCTCAGGGACATAGGAACCCCTGCAGTGTCAGAGGCCGTCGCTGTTTTGCTGGCGACTGGATTTTATAGTAGCCGGGGGGAGCCCTGGGTTCGGGCCAAGCAGGGCAGGAGCCCCTGCCCAGAGCACCGCTGCAGGCAGAGGCTCCTGCCTTGTATGTATTTCTCTTGCTGTGATTTGTATTAATTTATTACGGAGTGAGCCAGGACTTCCCCATTGCCAGGCAGGCAGGATGGTGGCGAGACTGGACCGGGGTGCCCCCCTGCTTTGGGAGCCTCCCCCACCCCAGCTGGCCCTGCTGCCCCGGGAACTGCATGTTTCTGCCAGGCCCCCCACCCCCACAGCGCCGCCGTCCCCCTTTTCAGTCTCTTTTGTAAATGTGCCAAACGCTGCTGAGGCCACGGTCGCACAGTAAAGAGCCTTTCAGAGCCTGGTGTGCGGGGCCAGGGGTGAGGGGTCCCTGAGGGCTGGGGTCCCTGGGGGGGACTGGGTGAGATGTAGTGCGGTGCCACCCACCCTTTCCCCTAACAGGACCCCAGTTCCCTGGGGTGGATGAAACCACGTGAGAAGAAAATGCTGTTTAATGCAGAGCGCTGAGGCCGGAGCAGGCTGGGGATGGTGTCCGTGTGTCGATACATACTGGGGGAAGCGTGGCTCTGTGTCCCAGGAGCAGCAGCTGTCTGTCCGTGCGCAGCCCCTGAGTGCTGGATTCTGGCTCCTAGCTCCCTGTGGGGACAATGGGAGTCAGGGAGAGCTGCAGCATGCTTAGAGCTGGCGGGGCACACAGACCCCTGGCCGCATCTCCAGCCTGCTCCCTCCACCCCAGCACTCAGACCCTTGCAAGCAGTGGGGCACAGGGACAGGACCCCCACTGTCCCTCTGCTGTGAGGCACAACAGTACCATCAACCCCCAGTGGTGTCTCCCTGGGTGCCCTCTCACCCTCCACGAGGAGCCGGGCGGTGGAGCTATCATCGAAGGCATCGCAGGTGTACGAGTCCTCGTCCTCGGGGCCCACGCGGTGGATGATGAGCGTGCGGTAGCAGTCCAGATTGCAGATCTCATACTTGTCACCAGCAAAGATCTCGGTGTCCCCACGAAGCCAGCGCACCCGGCCGCGGGCGTGGGACACGGTGCACTCCAGTGTCGCCTTGTGCCGTGCCAGCACCGTCTTGTCCCGCAGTGGCTTCACGATCCGGATGGGCAGTGCTGGTGGGCAGGGGGGAGCCATCAGCATCGTGAGGGTGAGCGGGCTCCCGTGTGTACCCCACGAGCTGACCCTGGTACACCCCTGCCCTGGTGCTGGAGCCCAGCCAACCCTTGCAACCCTGCGCTGGTACCTTCCACCAGCAGGTTGGCCTCCGAGACCACCGCCGGCCCGGCCACAAAGCGGATGAGTCCCTCGTCCTCGGGGCGCACACCGCAGAGCAGTAGGAAATGCCGGGTCCCTGCAGAGGGAGAGGCTGGCTTGAGGGAACGGTGATGGGCAAGCAGGGAACAGAGAGCCACCCTTTGGCCACACAAAATCGCTTTGCTTGAATTTGCCCCCTCCCGGCCCTAAACCAGATACAGGACCGCCTGCACCCCCACCTTCTTGCCGCATCTTCACTGTGCTGGTGACCTTGATTTTCTCCTCATCTCGGAACCACTCGCCCTTCACATCCCCATGTGACACCTCGCAGGTGAAGACGGCGTTGTCGCCCTCCCGCACCTGGGCGTTCTGCAGCTCCTGCACAATGTGGACCTGGCGCTCTGTGGGTGAGGGGCAGCGTGGCCAAGGGTGAGGGGAAGCAGGCAGCGCAGGGGCTGGGGGTGCGCGTGCCCTGGGATTTGGGGGTCTGTACCCTGGACGTGCAGTGTGGCGGAGGCCTGGCAGTCGCCAGCATCGCAGGTGTAGGTGCCGGCATCGGCCAGCTCGCAGCGGCTCAGCTGCAGGACGCGGCGCCGACCCGCTGAGTAGATGCGGCAGTTGGGTCCTGGCCGCAGCTCCTGCCCAGCCTGCCCGAGGAGAGTGAGCTCAGAGGGGCAAGCAGGCAGCACCCTGCTGCTTTGCCCCCGCCTGCGCTGACTGCAGCCCAGCAGGGAAGGCAGCAGCCAGGGGGTGAAGCAGGGAGGAGGACACGGCTGGGTGCTGCTGGAGGGGACTGGGGCAAACCCTCACCTTGAACCACTTCACCTCTGCGCTGGGGCGAGACAGTTCACACTCGAAGCTGGCAACTCCTGTCTCTGGGACCCCCAGGTCCCGTGGGACCCTCAACATAGTGACTGGAGGCTCTGAGCAGGGAGGACACAGGTAGGGGAAACACATGGGCTTGAGGATGTGGGGATGGGGACCTGTTCCTGGGGCATCTCTGCAAGGATCGAGGGTGGCGCTTCCTGGGGCACCACCATGAGCAAGCACTCATCACTAGTGTTCATGCTGGCTCTGGACCCAGATCTTGGACAGGGAGCTCCCACTGCTCAGCTCATATCTCCTCCCTGGGGACAGGGGGACACCTACCACCATGTGTCCAGAATGGCCCAGCTCAGCCCTGGCATCTCCCCCGGGATCGAATGGCAGCACCAGTGCCACACACCTCCCAGAACCTGCCCTAGTGAACATACCCCGCACAAGCAGGCGGGCGCTGCAGCGCACAGTGTCAGTGGTGAAGGTGACAGTTCCTGAATCCTCCAGTGCCAGCCCCTCCAGCGTCAGGCTGTGCCCGCAGCCCGTGGCACTGATCCGGCACCTGCTGCTGGACTTCACCCGGATGCCGTCCCGCGTCCAGACCCCGGGCACACCGGGGTGAGACAGCTCCAGGTGAAAAGTGGCCGTCTCCTTCTCAAAGGTCTCCACATCTGTCAATGGTGTCCGGATCGAAACCTTCTGAGCTGCAAGGGACCTGTGTCCATGAGTGCCTGCTGCACCTCAGAGCCCTGGCTCCCCAGTCTGTGCTTGCTGGAGCAATCCCCTAAATCCAGCCCTTTTTACCAGGCTCCCACTTCTGCTCTTCCCAGACGCCCACACTCGCTCCTCCAGCCACCCCCTCCAGCCAAGTACCAGCTCTGCCCACACTCCCTCCTCCAGACTCCATCCAACTGCAGCAGGTGGGTGCTCTCCTTGTCACCATTACCCCCATCCCCGCCCATTGCTGTCCCCATCCCCAGCACGGTACTCACGCTCTACGCAGAGCTTGGCCTGCGTGCGGTCATGCAGACTCTCGCAGCGGTAGGTGCCGCGGTCGGCGGGGCCGAGGCAGCGGATGGTGAGGGTGCGCCGGCACCCCAGCTCCTGCAGCTGGTACTTGCTCCCCGGCTGGAGGAGGACGCCCTGCTTCAGCCACTGCACCTCGGCGGCCTCGTGGCTCACCTCCACCTCCAGGCACACGTCTCCCTCCTCCTCCGCCACCACGTCCTGCAGCTTCCGCACGAACAGAACCTGCGCCT
Organism: Todus mexicanus; assembly: GCA_013389965.1. Taxonomy (NCBI): domain Eukaryota; kingdom Metazoa; phylum Chordata; class Aves; order Coraciiformes; family Todidae; genus Todus; species Todus mexicanus. Next base: position 66,942 of record WEIS01042394.1, read on the forward strand.
CTGCACGGCCCGTGCGCTGGGTCAGTGGGAGCCCCCGGTCTGTGCCCTGCGCGGTGCCCCAGCCAGCTCCTTCCCCCTCACCTTGCACACTCAGCCGGGCCGTGCACACCAGCCCCTCGGCGTTGGCTGTCACAGTGCCCGTGTCACCTGGTTGGCACTGCCGGAGGGTGAGGCTGTGGCACAGCCCGCTCCTTGTCACCAGAAGACGTTCGCCAGGGACCACGGGCTGGCCATTCAGTTGCCAGGTCACGGCCACGTCCTCAGGGGACACCAGGCACTTGAATGTGGCGTCCTCCCCCTCCAGCACTGTCAGGCTCTGCAGCTCCGTGATCATCTCCACCACCCTGGGAACTACAGTTGGGATGTCGGGGCATGGCACCAGGGTCCCCCCATCCTGCAGAGCCGCTAAGCATCCCCACACCCCCCTCTGCCATCACCATGCCCAGCTTTCCCACTACCCACATGGCACAGGGGTGTCTAGGTTGGTGGCCAAGCCCGGGACACAGCTCACCCTGCACCATCAGCGTCGCCAGCGTCTGGTCATCGTTGGACTCGCAGCAGTACTCGCCGGCATCCTCAGGCTCCACGCTGCTCAGCACCAGTGAGCGCTCTCGCCCCTCAGCCACTATCTGCCATCGGGGGCCGGGTGCCAGCACCCGGCCGTCTTTCCGCCACACCACATCACCCCGCGCCTTGCAGAGCTCGCACCACAGCACCACCCGCTCGCCTTGCCGTGCGCGCACGTCCGACAGCCCGCGTAGGAACTTCACCTGCAGCTCTGCACAGCCAAACCCCCTACGTTGGCGCTCACTGCCACTGCAGGGGGGGTCCTGAACACCCTCACCGCCCTCCCGCTGCCCACCTCGGACGCTCACGTCAAACTGCATCTGGTCGTGGGAGGAGAGGCAGGTGTAGATGCCGGCGTCCTCCTTGGCCACATTGCAGAGGACGAGGCTGTGCACGCGGCCGTCCTGCCGCAGCTCGCAGTGCTCGCCGGCCACCACCGCCTGCCGCGGGCCCAGCCAGCTGACATCAGCGCGCTCCGAGGAGGTGATGGCAGAGAGCACGACGCTGCCGCCTTCCAGCACCAACAGCTTCTCCCGCTCCACCCGTTTGTTCACAAACAGCACGGGTGCCTCTGTGCCAGGGGAGCACCAGGCTCAGATGTAGCCCCACCACGGGACGAGGGCACAAAGCACCCAGCGTGGGTGTTCCTGCCCCCTGACATGGGTGAGAAACACCTCCAGGCTCACCTTTCACGTGCAGCATGAAATGCACCTCGTCATCACCAGCATCACAGAGGAAGATGCCTCCATCACCCAGCTCCACTTGCTTGATGGTGAGACTGCGCGTGGGGCCCTCGCTGCACACCAGCAGCCGCCCACCCGAGCTCAGCGTCTGCCCATTCTTCTGCCACTGCACCAACGCTGTCTCCGGGGACAGGCGGGCCACCAGCGTCACGCTGTCCCCCTCTATCACCTCCAGTGGGCTCTGCGCCTCCTCTTTGTTGACAATGCGCACAGGCCGAGCTGGGAACAAGGCAGGGCTCAGTGGTGTCCCTGTGGCATGGGGCAGTGCAGGGACAGGACCACGGAGAGGTGGCAATGCCCACAGTGAGTCACTGTGGGGCAGGAGGGCTGCGGGGCTGATGGGGGTCATGGTGCATCGAGCTGTGGGATGCTGTGAGTGGCTGAGGGTTTCTGTGGGGCTGGCTGTGAGTCCTGGGGTCCAGCCAGGGCTCCCGGTGAGGCACTTGTGCAGGCTGGTGGGGTCTGACACATTAGGGTCCCCTCAGGTAAGCGACTCTAAGCAGAGCTCATTGCCCCTGCATCCCTCCCTGCACAGGCAGCTCAGCTGCTGGGTTGGAGCCTTTAATTTTGGTATGTGCCCCATCCTGAGTGCCTTGCTGGGGGGCTGAGACACCTGACTGCACAAGGCCCTTTTCCAACCCTCCATCTCCAGCTGATAAGGGTCTGGGCTAACTCAGCCCTTGGCAGCCGAAGCAGGAGGAGCGGCGCCTGGGAGCCAGCCAAGGCTAAATTTAACCAGCCCATGGCTGGGGCAGACGGGAGGGACATGTCTCACCTCAACCCTAAGATATCCCTTTCTGACCAACAACTCCTGTAGGGCTGGAAACAGGGCTCCTGCCCTCCCCTGGCACACTGCCTCCCTGACCTCTGCCATTAGCAGGGTTATCCCCTCCCCTCTCCCAGGGCTGTGGTGCGATCCCACCATGCTGGGGGTCCCTGTGGCACCGAGCTCCTGCCAGCTCACCTGACACCTCCACGCTCGTCACTGCACGGTCGCTGGCGGCGTCACAGATATAGCACCCTGAGTCGCTGGGCTGGACCCCATGGATGGCGAGCTGCCGCAGCACCCCACAGGCCTCAACCTGCACACGCTCACCCGGCTGCACCTCGTGGCCATCCCGGAGCCAGCGCACAGTGGCATCAGGCCGGGAGAGCTCACAAGCTAGCACCAGGTCCTCCCCGGCCACCAGGCAGCAATGTTCCATGGCGCCTGTGCTGCCCACGATGGTCACTGGTGGCTCTGGGACTGGAAAGATGAACTGTCATCATGGGACTAGCAGCCTGTGCCAGGTGCTGCAATGGCCAGATCCCGTCCAGGCTGCAGCTGGGCAACGCAGGGGTTTCCCCAGAGCCCTCACATGGGTGTAGCCCATTCCCTATGTCCCCCGCACTGGCCTCCCCGTGCTTGCAATGGCCAAGCCCAGTCCCACACTAGCCTGGCAGAATCCAAGGACCCACCTCAGTCCTTGCCCCGCTGGCCATCCCCCCTGGGACCTCCCACTCACCTTCCACAGTGACAAAGAAGACAATGTTGTCATCTCCGGTGTCGCAGATATACTCCCCTGCATCCCTGCCTGTGGCACCCAGGACAACGAGGGAGCGGCGCACCCCATCCTCCTCCAGCCGCACCCGCCCTGTGTCCTGGAGCTTCTCCCCATCCTTGTACCACTTCACCTCCCCGTGGGCGTGTGAGAGTTGCACCTCCAGCACCAAGTCTTCCATGGCTTGGAAATGCCGGTGCGTGGATAAGATGTCCCTCTCCAGGATCCTGACGAGCGGGTCTGAGCACCCAACACCAACAGAGCTGGGGTCTCCAGGGTCCATGTTCCCAGCATCTCCCACCCTGATCTCCCCCAGCCTCTTGCTTACCCAACACTTGAACTGTGAAGGTGGCTATATCATCGGTGGCATCGCAGACATATTTTCCAGAGTGCTCGGCCTGGGCTGCAGGGATGAGCAGGCGGCGATGGGCACCCTCCTCCTCCAGGACCATGCTGCCCCCAGCCTCCAGCCTGACACCTTCCTTGGCCCAGTGCACAGGCGCGTCTGCACGTGACAGCTCACAGTCCAGTGTCACTGTCTCTCCCAGGGACACCATCACAACAGGGAGAGGTCTACAGGGCTGCAGGATCCTCACTGGTGGTTCTGCAAGGATGGCATGGCCGTGATGTGAAACAGCATGGAGACAGTGTGGCCTTGGGGATGTCTCTGCTGCCAGCCCCAGGTGAGCACCCGCACTAGGTGACCCAGCCGGTGCACACCCACCAGCTGCATCGCCTTAGAGGAGCCAATCCTCCCTTGCCCAGGCTGGGAAAGACCCTGTGCCCAGAGCCCTGTCAGTGTGTCCCTGCTCCTGGGTCCTTGCTGACCTGACACCTTGACATCGAAGGAGACAGCCTCATCCTTGCTCTCACAGATGTACTCGCCGGCATCCTCCGCGCTGCTCCTGGGGATGAGGAGGCAGCGCCAGGGCCCCTCTGCCAGCAGCAGCAGGTTGTCCGTCTCGTCCACCTCCAGCCCATCCTTGAACCAGCGCACAGGAGCATTGGGCACGGAGAGCTCGCACCGCAGCTCCACACGCCCTGGTGCCTGCACTGGCAGCTCCAACGACCTCTGCGGAGGGTGCAAGATCCTCACTGGCGGCTCTGCCAGGGATGTGGAGGAAGGGTGTGAGATCTGCTCTCCACACCGCTCCTAGCTCTGCAGTCCCTACTTACTGTCACCTGTGTCCCTGTCCCTGTGGGGCTGCACAGAGGATGCAGCCTCTCACCCCGGTGCAAAGGGGCAGAAGCTGCTTGAGAGGAGGGGCAGCGGGCACACCATGCCAGCCCAGCATGGCTGGGTGCAATCACACCCCCTCCTCCGCAGTGCTGACGGCAGGGAGCAGGGCTGGGGACCCCATGGCACAGAGCCGGGGCAGCACTGCCCTTCCCAGGACATCCCTGCTGTACAACCAACCTGCCACTGAGATATGGTAGGAGACAGACGCATCCCCGCCGGCATCGCAGATGAACTCCCCTGTGTCCTGTGGCCGGGCACAGGGCAGCACCAGCCGGCACCGCGGCCCCTCCTGCTCCAGCACCAGGCTCTCGCCCACCTCCACCTCCTCCCCGTCCTTGTACCAGCGCACTGGGACTGCCGGGCGGGACAGCTGGCACCACAGCTCCACGCGCTGCCCGGCCTCATAGGTGTGGGGGGACTCCTCGTTGGAGCTGACAATTCTCACTGGTGCTTCTGCCAGGGGACACACGGCGGGGCTCAGCTGCAGTGCTGGGTGAGCCCCATGTGAGGATGGGCATCCTATGGGCAGCTTACCGGTCACGGTCACTCTGAAGCTGGCGGCATCATCTCCAGCCTCGCAGGTGTACAACCCCGAGTCGGACAGCACGGCCGTGGGGATGTGCAGCCTCCGCAAGCACCCCTCTGAGCAGATGGCCAGGACCTCAGTTGGGACCACAGCCTTGCCATCCTTCAGCCAGTGGACAGGAGCATCTGGAGGGGACACCTGGCACTCCAGCAGCACTGGCAGCCCGGCCAGTACCTCCTGGAGCTGCTGTGGCTCAGGCACTGGGGTGATGCGGACCTGTGGGGCTGAGAGGACCAAGACCCTTTGTCACTTGCCCTCCATCCTACCTGCCCTGGGCCCAGCGCCTGGGGTCATCTCAGACCGGCAGCTCTGGTAGCTGAAAGGCGAGGGAGCACCAGGGTTGAGGTGTGAGATGGTATAACCCATGGGCAGGCAGCATGGCTGTGCCCTGCGGTGCAGAGTGGCAGTGTGGCACAAGGCAGATGATCTGCCCCTGTCCACAGCACCCTCCAGCCCAGGAACATGGGCAAGGAGCTGCTCACAAGGAGGTGAAGGGTAGTGGACATGTTGCAACTGCAGGAGGGACAGCAGTGAGAGCTGGGAGCTGGAGCAGAGGGAGAAAGCAGAGAGGGCTACAGTCATGCATTGCACCCACCTGCCACGGTGATGGTGTAGAAGACGGAATCCCCACCAGCGTCACAGACAAATTCCCCTGTGTCCTGCGGCCGAGCGCAGGGCAGCACCAGACAGCACCGCGGCCCCTCCTGCTCCAGCACCAGGCTCTCGCCCACCTCCACCTCCTCCCCGTCCTTGTACCAGCGCACTGCGACTGCCGGGCGGGACAGCTGGCACCACAGCTCCACGCGCTGCCCGGCCACGTAGGCGTGGGGGGCCTCCTCGTTGGAACCGATGATCTTCACTGGTGCCTCTGCCAGGGATAATGTGGGGCTCAGCCAGGATATAAAGACCAGAGTGGGTGATGGTAGCAGTCACAGCCCTGTGTGGAGCGATGGCTTCACTGGCTTATTGGTTTTAGGGCTGGAAGGTACCACCTCATCCACAATCTGCGTAGCACAAGCAGCTGGGCTGCCCTGCCTGAGGTTCTATCTTCTCCTCACCCATCGCACCCAGGAGCAGCACCTGGCCTTCAGCTAGCTGTATATCACTGCCATGGCCATGTCCTTACTCTCGCAGTACCTACCCTGCTCTGCCGCAGGACAGAGCTGCGGGTTGTGGATAGGCAAGCCCCTCATTAGCGAGCCCCAGCACTGTTAATTGCTTTCTGTGGTGGCAGCACCAGCCCCTGTGGCTGCCCTACCAGAGGATGCCCACCCTTCTGGTGCCCATCCCTCTACCTATCTCCCCGTTTTGGAGACCAGGTCCCGAGTGATGCTTCTATCTTGGCTCAGCCTTGGCATTTGCTTACACTGGTGCAGGCGTGTGGCTCACCTGTGGCTCACAGCAGCCCCATTCCTCCAGCTCACTGGGACCCAGGGCCCCATGCCAGATTGCAGTGCTTGCTAAGCACCTTCGTTAATGGGTTACACATGAAATGTGTGCCACTGCTCACACCTCCCCGCTGACTTGGGTCAGGTGTCTAAAGGCAGAGTGGCTCCTAGAACACGCTTGAGATGACCAGCTCTCCTCTTTCCTGGGAGAAGGTCAGGATGTGGCCCCTGCCTGCAGCAGCCAGCACTGCAGGCCTGGGCACACATGTTGCAGCAGGCCATAGCTGGCCTGGACTCTGCGACAGTGCTCAGCCAGCCCGCAGCTCCAGCAGGCATGGGGCGCAGCCGACACCAGAACACGCTGGTGTCTGAGGAACAACCTGCCCTTCTCAAGGCCCACAGCTGCCCCATGCTGGGTGTCCGGGCTGCAAACTTCCCAGGCAGTTTCCAGCCGTGAAGCCCGGGCCCAGTAGCACTCTGCAGTCCCACAGCCCTGCAGTGCGCGGGAGCGGTGTGGCGCCAGTTTGCAGCGTTTGACTTGCCCCATGCTGAGCCTGCATCCGCTCGGCTCCCTGATCAAGCACTCGGCTGCTGCCTGCCTCCCTGGGCCTGCTAAAAGCAATCACATTGCTAAAGTGCATCTGGAGATGTTGAGCGGTGTTGAAGCAAAGAGAGGACAATGTGCCAGCCCTCGGTGGGCAGCATCATGCTGACACCAGCTCTGAGGGAGCCCCAGCACTCAGCAGCTGCTGGAAAACCCAGAGGCACGCGAGGATGGCTGAGCTTGAGGCAGGCGGGCTCTGCAATGGCCCATGGGGGATGGCTGGAATGCCTCGGGGAAACCCAAGCGTGCCACACCAGTGCTGACTGCAGCGGCCAGCCCAGCACTTGTGCCAGAGAAATGCCAGCCTAAGCCTCATGGCGCCCACCCCCAGGGCCTGCTGTGACACTGATGCCCAAATCTTGATCAAACCAAGCCAGCATCTCTAAGACCCATCTGCCAAAGTGATGCAAAGCTGCTCAGCTGAAAGACTGAGCTTCAGCAGATGGTGTTCCCTGCTCCCACCGTCGAGAAGCTGAGCCCTCCATGACCCTCACCCCTGCAGGGCAGCAATGCCTCCTGCCTTTGCCCACAGCCCACATTGTCTGTCCTCCCCACTGGACATTTTTCCTTTATCACACTAAAACCCCTCCCTTCTTCACCCTCCCAACAGTCACCACTTCACTGACTCTTCCAGCACCTCCTATCATTCGTCCCATCCTCACTCCTGCATCCTCTGCCATCAGCTTTGGCCCTTTGTCACATATTAAGACCACGGAGAGGCTTTACGGCTGCGGTCGTGGTTGTGAAGCCTTTTAACCGGGCTTTGGCTCTGGCCCCAGTTGCCTTCCTGTGATTGTGGGATTGTGGCTTTCAAGGCAAGCGAGGGGAAATCTTTCACTCACTTTCAGTTTTCATTACCCTTGGCAGCCGGCAACAGCAGCAGCCGCTCCACGGCTGGGGCAGCCGCTCCACGGCTGGGGCAGCCGCTGTGGAACATCATCCCCTGCTCACACACAGCAAACACCACCCAATTGTCATTATCCAGGCAACCACTAATTTTCAGTCCAGCAATTAACGCCATCCGTGAGAGCAACGTCTGACCTTGAGTCACCCCATGCCAGGTGCTGGGCCCACTATTTTTAGGACCTGAGAGGGGGGCTTGGTTAGTGGCCATGGCAGAGGTCTGGCAAACACCCTGACATGGAGGTGCTGGGTGCCTTTGGGTCCTGAGCATTTCAGATCAGCAGAGAGAGCTGTCCCCTTTGCCAGTCAGTTTGGGTGGTTTTACACACCAGAGCTGCCGAAAAGACTCCGATCGACCAACCAACCTGCTGGTGAGGATCTGGCAAGAGTATCTCTGACAAGCATCCCCAGAAGAGCAAACGAGAGCCCAACTGGCAGCGACATGTGCTGAGGCACCCTACACCACCAAAGAAAGCCTCCTGAGATGTGATCCCTTCCAGCCCACAGCACTGCACTCACCTGCCACTGTGACAGTGTAGAAGACCGAGTCCCCACCGGCATCACAGACAAATTCCCCTGTGTCCTGCGGCCGAGCGCAGGGCAGCACCAGACAGCACCGCGGCCCCTCCTGCTCCAGCACCAGGCTCTCGCCCACCTCCACCTCCTCCCCGTCCTTGTACCAGCGCACTGGGACTGCCGGGCGGGACAGCTGGCACCACAGCTCCACGCGCTGCCCGGCCTCATAGGTGTGGGGGGACTCCTCGTTGGAGCTGACAATTCTCACTAGTGCCTCTGCCAGGGATAACACACGGCTCAGCACAGGCACCTGGCTGATGGCAGATTTCAGCCCCATCACGGGGTCAAGGAGAGGGGCGGGAGCACTCTCAGGTGGTAGGGTTCAGGCCCCCACACATCGTTGCCAGCTCACCAGTCACGGTCACCACGAAGCTCACAGTATCATCCCCAGTGTCACACGTGTACACGCCGGTATCTGAGGGACCCGCTGAGCGAAGGAGCAGCCTCCGCACACAGCCCTCTGCTTGCACTGCAATAATGTCATCCAAGGGCACGGCCTCCCCGTCCTTCAGCCAGTGGACAGGGGCACCCGGGGTGGACACCTGGCACTCCAGCAGCACTGGCAGCCCTGCCGGCACCTCCCGGAGCCGCTCAGTCTCAGGCACTGGGGCGATGCGGACCTGTGGGGCTGAGACATCCCAGAGGGGTGAGAAGCATCCTCCCACAAGAGCCCCTGCTGCTCTTCTCCTTGCAGGACCCCAGGGTGAGCGTCATACTCACCTTGCACATGCAGGGTGGCCGAGTTCTGCACACTACCAGATGCAAAGGTGACCTGGGCCCCGCTGTCAGTCAGTCGCGCTCCCTGGATCAGCAGTGAGTGCTCCGTCCCACACTGCCTCATGCTGCACCGTCCGCCTTCCTTCTCCTCCTCCTTGCCCAGCCTGACACCATTGAGGAACCAGGTGCCGTGCACTGCAGCTGACAGCTCCAGGGAGAACCGTGCATCCTCGCCGTCCCGCACCCACACATCCTGCAGACCCTTCTCCAGGCAAGCTGCTGGGGCTGGAGCACAGCTGGGTTCAGCCCTGGTGGCACCACCCAACAGCGTGCCATGGCACGGCATCCCAGCTGGCCCCTGCGGGCAGATGGCTTCCAGGTGGGGGTCCCCAGCTCAGCACCCTCACCGAGATGCACAGAGCCAGGGAACTCCACGGGGCTGCTCTTGCCGTGCTCATTGGCTGCGCAGACTCGGAAGCAGTAGTCGGCCTCGCGGGGCACGCTGTCCCCCAGCACCCGCACACGGCCGGGCAGGTCGGTGGCGAGGCACTGCACCCACTCCCCCCCCGCCGCCTCCCGTCGCTCCAGCAGGTAGCGGCTTGGGGGGCGGCGGTGGGCGTCGGGTGCGGGGCACCAGCTCAGCAGGGCGGCGTTGCTCTCCACCACACTCATCTCGGCTGCCACCGGTGTGCTTGGGGGGTCGTGCTTCACACCTGCAAGTCACAGCCTGTGCTGCCTGCTTGGGGACATCAGCAAGGCTCCCACTGAGGTGGCAGAGGGGCTGAGTTGGGCTACGCAGCCTGTTCCTCTGGGGATCCTCTCTCTGACAGAGAGGACGATCTCGCTCCCACATAGCATGGTACTGGTTATAGGAGTTTGTGAGTGGGACCCTGGAGCCCTGCTAAAAATCCCCTTCCCCAAAAAAGCCACTGCAGTATCATGTCGCCAGCATAATGGGTGCCCGTTCTGCCTCTGCCCCATGCCACCCACTGTGAATGGGCAGGATGGAAGATGTGGGGCCCCTCTGAGCCTGGTACTTACACTTGACCCGAAGCTGGGAGGATGTCTGGGAATCCCCAACAGTGAAGGTGATGATGCCTGCGTCCTGGCGAGTGACGTGCACCAGCACCAAGAGGTGGGTCCTGCCAAAGCTCTTCAGCACGGTGCAGTGCGACTCCCAGAGCTGCAGCCCGTCCCGGCTCCAGGAGGTCCCCTCCACCGCCTCCCGCGTTTCCACACAGAAAACTGCATTCTCCCCTTCCATCACATCCAGCTTCCGTGGCAGACGCTTCACAATCATCCCTATGGGAAGAGGTGCATGAAGGTTGGGGAGGAATGCTGGGGAGCAGGGTGGGCTCCCTTCGGTGGGAGAGACGAGAAGGAGGAGGAGGTTGAGAAGGGGCAGCAACAGGCTCAACGACCAAACAGTGAAAAGGCAGATACAGGGGGCAGTGGGGTGCCTGGCAAGGAGGGAGATAGGAAGGCAAACACATGCTTCCAGAGACCTGACCCCCACCTCGGACAGAGACCTCAGCGATGCTGCGCCCCTTGTCCTTCATCTGGCAGAGGTAGATGCCGTCGTCATCAGTGCGGGCGTCGCGGATGGTCAGGCGTCGCACCACACCTCGCTCCTCCATCACGTACTTGTGGCTGGGCTGCAGCTCTCTGTCCTCCAGGTACCAGGTGGTGGGGATGGTCTCCAATGGCACCTGGCACTCCAGCACGGCGTCCTCCCGCTCTGCCACCTCCACATCTGCCAGCTGCACCTGGAACCGCAGCCGGTGCTCTGCCACCAGGAGAGATGGGTGCTGAGGGTGTGTGGGGCATGACACCCACCAGCAGCCCTTCGCTCAGGGTGTTCCCAGCTCACAAAGAGCATCAAACCCCTGGCCCTTCTTTGTCCCTCTCCTCTTTGGCCCACGTGGGATGGACACTGCCCCAGGAGGCCCAGTGATGCCCCCAGCATCTCAGCAGGGAGTTTTGGAGGATGCAGGAGCGTGCACAGCAGCACACTGTGGCAAGCATCTCAGCAGTGGGAAGCAGTGAGGTGCAGACAGGGGATGCACCAGGTGCCAGGTCACCCCAGTCATAGGCTGTCCCCAGCTGGCAGGGTGGCCCTGGGGGATGGGGCTGCTGCCAGCACAAACACTTGGAGCTGTGCCATGCAGGGCTGCCCGCCAAAACCACTCGGCACTTCCAGGGGAATTTGTCACCAAGGCACTGCCCCCACTCACCACTCGTGGCTGGATACCTTAAGCCCTTCAGAGATGCTACCTCTGCAAGGCGAGAGGGGCACAGAGGGGGACACAGCTCCCCAGGGGAATCCAGCATCCCCTGCTTCTAGCCTGCAGCTCTCTTTGGAGGAGCCTGGGGTGACCCCGGCTACACAGGACAGGCACATCCCTGGGCTCACACAGAGATGCTCCCCCTCCAAGCAAAAAGTCCAGGACTTCCCCCAGTGCCTGGCCACCTTTAGCAATGTTTGGACATGCTCCTACCTTTCACCTGGAGCTGCACTGCGCTGAGGGTCTGGCCAGCGGTGTTGGATGCGGTGCAGACATACAGTCCCTGGTCCTGGACTTTGCAGTACAGCACCTTGAGGATGAAGTAGCCCTCCCGGTCCTCATAGATGAGGTGCCTGCGGCCAGGGGCAAGGGGCTCACCATCCTTCTGCCAGACAATCTCTGGCTTGGGCTTGCCAGTAACATAGCAGCGAAACTTGGCGTGCTTCCCCACACTCACGGCGAATGCCTTGGCCCTCGGCACCCCGGCCACCACGGCGCCGTTGGGCACCCACGTCTCCGGTCCTGCACACCGTCCCGCTGTGTGCCGCCGCCGCCGCGGCTGCCGCTCCGCCAGCAGCTCGGGGCCATTAGCAGGAGAGCCATTGGGGAGCCCATCTGGCGGCTCCCAGGGTTCGACCAGGAGCACAGCAGCGGCCAGGGCCTCCCTGGAGCCGCTGCGTGCCCGGCACACGTATACCCCACCGTCTGGGGGCCGGGCACCGAACAGCTTCAGGAAGTGCCAGTCCTCTGGCTCCTGCCCCACCGCAAAGTGGCTGCTCTCGAAGAGGTCGGAAAGCTTGTGCCCGTCCTTCTCCCACTCCAGCACTGGGCAGGGCTGCCCAGACACCCTGCAGGTGAACATCACATCCTCCCCCCGGCACACCCGTGTCGATATGGGGACAACGAGGAAAACAGGTGCCTCACTGCCTGAGCATCCCTCCTCCTCTTGGGGTTCCCCCGCCTCCACCTTGAGTGTGGTGGCAGCATAGGTCTCGCCAACGCTATTCTTGGCCTTGCAGACGTAGAGCCCGCTGTCCTGGGGGGTGGTGCGGGACACCAGAAGGCTGTAAATGTCCCCCTTGGCCTCCACATGAAAGTGACCTGAAGGTTCAATTGGAGTCTTGTCCTTCTCCCAGAGAATGCTTGGCCGAGGGTCCCCTGTGATCTGGCATCTCAGGACTGCATCGGTGCCACTTCGTACCGTGAAGGCACGGGGGTACGCCAGGAACCTGGGGGCTCCCCCGAACCCCTCCATCGCCGCCTCCTCGGGGTCACGGCAGGCAGCTGGTCAGAGCAGCAGTGGGGATCATAAGCCTGGGGTGATGCAGAGACTAACCAGGGTGGAGGCTCAGGCAAAGAGACCAGTGTGGGGCATTACCACGAGGGACCCGTGCCCAGAGCAAAGACCCCAGTACAGACCCCATGCTGCAGGAGCATCCCCCTTGCTCTGAGCACCCCAGTACCATTGACCATGCTTCTGTGTCAGCCCGAATCACCCCTTTCCCAGCCCAGTGGCAACAGAAGAGGTGACAAAAGGGAGCTCTTTGCACCCTGAGGGGCAGGGGTGCCCACAGCCTGCCCCACCCGGGGTGGCAGAGAGGACTCCAGCTTCGGGGGAGGGGGACCCCTGGCTGGGCGGGGAATGCAGGCAGCTGCTGGCTGGGGCTGGGGGCAGGGGCCGGCAGAGGCAGGAGGCCCCAGGCCGCCCCTTCCCCAGCCGCGGGGCATTCCTGCAGTATCGGGTGGTGGCGGAGCCGCATTCCTGCAGCATCTGGGCAGGCTCAGCGGGCAGGGGCTGACACGGCGCTGCCTCGGGCGGGGGGCACCCCCCAGCTCCGGAGGGACAGGGGACCCCCCTGTGCTCCTGCTGCCCACCCCGCAGGGCCCTCCCCTGCCCTGCCCTGGGGCAAAGCGGGGCTCCCTTGGGGCCCGGCCTCGCCTCCAGAGTGTGGACGCACGGGCACGACCCAGCCCTTGGGTGTTGAAAGCCGGGGATGGAAATAATCAGCCCTGGGGGGCAGAGGGAACGCTGGAGAGCTGGGTCCCGCTCTCGGGGGGCACCGCCTCCATCCCCAGTGCTGCGGGAAGCCATTGCCCACGGGCAGGGGCAGCAGGGGGCAGGGCGCTCCGTGCCTCCCCACGCGAGTGCACCCCAACCTCTGCCTGCGCCGTGGGGATACAGAGACAGCTGTGTCTGGGGCAGCGGCATCTCCTCCTCCCTCGGGCAGGGAGAAGAGAAACGAAAATGCTCCCTGAATGAGCCCGAGGGGACAGTGGGAGAGGGCTGGTCTTCGAGAAGTGGCAGGGACCAGGGCCAGCTTCTCCTCCCTGACCCCTGCCTCCAGGACAGCGCATCCGTTCAGGGCCACATGCTGCCCTGACCCACGGGCCACCCCACGGGCGCTCCTGCAGACACACAGCCCTGATGGCTTGGCCACCCCACTGCCCCCTTCAACCACCCCCTTCCCCAGTCACCCTGCCCCACACAGCCCCACAGCCGAGTCCCCTGCCCCACCTGCATACCTCAGGCCGCCACCTCTGCCCCGTGTCTCCCAGTGTCGGCAGCCAGCTCCTGCCGCTTCGCCCAGCTCCGCTCCTGGGCGTCAGTGCGCAGGAACCAAACGTTACAAATGCCTGCAGCTGCTGTCCCCAAAAATACCCTCTGATGACACGTTGGGTTGATAAGACTGAGCCTGCTCCATTCAGCGCCTCGCTGAGGCAGGGCTGGCCTGCCCTATGTATAGCAGCCTGGCTGGAGCCATCCAGCCCGGAGCAGGCCAGCAGTGCTCCACCTCCAGAGATCTGGGTGCCGCGATCCCGGCTGTGCCTCGGCGCTGGGTCAGCCAGCGGCAGGAGGCAACACACTAAGGGGTGCGTGGTGTGGGGTGTGCTGGTTGGCATGCACGGCATGGGATGCGTGGCCTGGGACACCAGGCTGCAGTGGAATGGGACATGCTATGGAGGACACGCTGCATGGGACGCTATATCAGATGCCAGGCTGCAGGCGATGTGCTGTGCTGTGCTGTGCAGGCCACACAGTGTGGGACACTGGGCTGCAGGAGGAGCAGAGTGGGTGCCGAGGCTGCCCCTCACCCTGCCGGGCAGGGGCGATGCCTGGCACCGTCCCTGCAGGTAGCTGTGCAAGGCTGGGCAGGACATACCGGGTCCCCTTGTAGCCTGCAACTTTCCTGCAGCTCCCCGGAGCCAGCCCATGGCCAGCCATCCCTAACAGCACCCCAAGATCCTTCTCCTGGCACTGGTGTGGGATCTCCAGCGGGCCTGACTCTGCCTCACTTCTCTGAAGAAAAGATCCCATGCTTCCCCAGCCCCAGGCAGCATGTGGACCTCTTGCCCTTCCCTCTGCTTCACATCCCCAGGACCTCACCAGCCTCCAGGCTGCCCTGGGAATGTCACAGCCACCCCCATTCCCCATCTTGCCCTCCCTAGGTCCTTGTCCTCACGTCCTGGCTGCCCTGTGACCCTGGGGGCCCCAGACACTTCCAGCAGGAGGGTGCCCAGCCTGTCACTCCCAATGCGCACCCCCATGCCAGGGCCTTGCAGGGCTCTGGACCCCATCACCCCCCTGCCCAGATGTCCCTGCTGTGCACAGCTACTGCCACCTCCCACTGGCCCCCTAGAAGCCCCAGATCTGCAACTCCTCCACCATGTGGATACCGAACACTGGCAGCTGCAAAGCACAGCCAGAGTGCCCCCATCCAATGCAGGAAAGCCATTCTGGCAGCACCCTGCCCACAGCCTGACCTCCCCAGTCCCACACACCCACCACCCTCAGTAGCACCCTCCTCACACCCCCCACACCCGGGCGCCATCCTCCCCCAGACCACACTGTCCTTGCAGTCCTCGCATTCCAGACGTCTCAGCGCTTTCGCTGCCCAGAGATAATATTCACGGCTAGCAGACATTTACGTCAGTGTCAGATAGGTCTCAATGCCACCCTACGCTGAGGGGAGCACAGCGGGCAGACGGGCTGGGCAGGCAGGCAGGAGCCCGTGGCAGAGCCCCCCGAGCTGCCCCATGGTCATGCTGCTCCTCCTGCACCTGCTGCCGGCCCTGCTGCCCAGCGCCGCCCTGGCTGGCTGCACCGGGGCTGGTGCCGACCGGCAGCTCATCCTGGCCAAGGTGCGGGCTCGGGTGCTGGAGCATCTGAGCCCCCCGGCTCTCCAGGAAGAGCCCCAGAACGAAGCAAGGAGGGTGCACCGGAGAGACGTCTTTGAAACAGCTGAAATCAAGTCAGAGGAGATGGAGGACACCTCCCAGGTGATCCTTTTCCCTTCTACAGGTGAGAACATTCTGGTGGGATGGAGAGTGCAAATGGGGGAAGTAGAAAGGGGGTCTGAGCCACGTGGCTGCAGCAGGATGGGGGGGCTGCTCTGGCTATCTGTAGGAGAAAAGAGGGTATGCCGTGCTGGGGTTTGGTGGGGAGGCAGGAGCTGGAAAGGCATGGCAGACAAGGACAGACAGAGCAGCCCAGGACCCAGGCAGCACAAGAGGGTGCCAAGAGGCTGGGAAAGGCTGGGGAGAGCAGAGGAGCAGGCAGGGTGGGATAGGGTGGAGGCTAGGGAATGGAGCAGGATGCTGGGAAATGGGATGGGATATTAAGGTACCGGGCAGGATGCTGTGGGATGATCGGGCAGCATCACTAGCTATGGGGCAAGATGCTGGGAGATGGCGCAGGATGCTGGGTGGTGGGGGCAGGATGCCGAGTGACTGGGGCAGCAGTAATGGACTAGCCCAGGGCTCAGCAGGGCTCGGCTGCAGGGCACAGCGCCGTGGCTGCTGCATAACACTAGATTAGCACTAGACACAACTCCCCCGCACCCTGCCACGGCCCGTGCCAGCAGCTGGGCATCCTGCCAGTCCCCCAGGGGCCTCTGCAACATCCCACCTCCTGCCCAGCATGGGGGACCCTCCCTGGGTTTGGGGGTGCACCCTGAGCATCTTTCCTCCCCCTCCACAGATGTACCCTGTGAGCCCACACAGCCAGACAAACTGCTGGAGGAAGAAGGGATTTTCACTTACCTCTTCCAGCCCTCGGTGCACATCCTGAGCCGTGTGGTGACCTCTGCCCAGCTCTGGTTTTACACCGGCCCCTCGGCCGCCCCCAACCACTCAGCTCCTGACGTGCTGACCCTGTCACCGCAGGGCCGCGTGTCAGTGACAGCCACGGTGGTGCAGACACCTGAGCACTGGACGGTGTTTCACCTCACCCAGGCACTGCTCCCCCAGCTCTCGCAACCGCTCTTTGTGCTCCTGGTGCGCTGCCCTGGCTGCCCCTGCCTGGCTGAGTGGGCAAAGATGCCCTTCTTGGTGGCTACCACCCGGGCCAAGGGTAGTGAGAGGGCTCGTCGCTCCGCTGTGCCCTGGTCCCCAGCTGCCCTGAGCCTGCTGCAGCGCCCGTCTGAGGACCTGGCCGCCCATAGCAACTGCCGCCGGGCTTCCCTCAACATCTCCTTCGAGGAGCTGGGCTGGGACAAGTGGATCGTGCATCCCAGCAGCTTTGTTTTCCATTACTGCCATGGGAGCTGCGCTGAGGGCCACGGGCTGAGCCACCGTCTGGGCGTGCAACTCTGCTGTGCTGCCCTGCCGGGCACCATGCGCTCCCTGCGTGTCCGCACCACCTCCGACGGCGGGTACTCCTTCAAGTATGAGACGGTGCCCAACATCCTGGCCCAGGACTGCACCTGCGTCTAGGGCACCCCGCAGCCCAGCCCCAGACCATGATACCACCTAGGAGGAGTCTGTTGGCCTGGGTAACCCCAACCTCATGCCACAGGGACCAGAGGGACCCAGGGGAGGGGTTTGGCCTGTGCCACCCTCCCCTGAGCAAGCTGGTTTCAGGCTGCCCCTGGGTTTTTCGTCCCAGCCCAGGGTCAGGCAGGGCATGGCATGGCAGGGCCAGGCACAGCCTCTGGCAGAGGCACCAACCCCTGACAAAGCCAGCCTTGTTTCTGCAACCAGCTCAGCCCCTGTTTCTCTCCCTCGCCCCAAACAACAACAAAAGAAAGCTTGGGGTCCCCATTCCTGCTGCAGAGTGCGACAGCCTCCCCGTGCTCCCCTGCAGGACCAGGCTGCTGTGGCACGGACGGGGACAGGAACAAGTGCCAGGACGGGGACAGGGCGAGCCCACACCAGGACCTGGCACCAGCGGCGGGGCTGGTGGCACACATGGCACTGCAAGTGAGCCCCCTCCCTGCGGTGCAGCCTGTCAGAAAGCTGAACGGGATAAATGAAATAAAGCTGTTCCTTTTACCAAAGCAGCTTGGAAACACCAGCTTCCACCAGAGGCAACCACAGGGGCAGTTGTGTGGTGGGACGCAAGCTCCCCTCAGCAGTTTTGGGTGGATAAGGGGCAGGACAAGCAAGAGCTGCAATAGGCATCCAGCTCTGACCCAGGGTCCCAGAGAGGCCACGGGGGTTTGCTGGCCGAAATTGGCAGGGTGTGCCTGGGTATGATCCAGCCCTGAGGCAGGGGAGTGCAGAGCAGCTTTTCTTCTGCTCCCAGCTGCAGAGGGATGGGGAGTCACAGGGGCGGCAGCGGGATGGGGAGGCACGGGGAAACTCCTCAGCGGGCCCCTTGCCAGGAACAGGACCACAGAGGAACGTGGCTGGGGCAGTCCTGCTCCGTCAGGCCAACAGAGGCTGTCCCGTCACAGCCGCCTCCGCACGGCAGGAATGACTGAGTCACCCGGGCCAGTGGGGAGGTCCCGGGCCAGCTGCGCAGGATTCCCTTCCCACCCCTTCCTCCCGAAGGACCGGATGCAGCAGTTCAGTACAAAACGTCTCCAGCCTTTACTAATATAGATGTAAAAAAAAAAACCAACCACAAAAAAACTCCCAAAACAAGAAAAAAACAGCATGACAATCATTTCTGAGTAAAAAACAATGCTACCAAAATCCCCGTGTGACCCAGGCTGAGATGATGAGAAATGCCCCACTGGCTCCCGGCCAAGCCCTGCTCGGGGCACCGCATCCCCCTATTGTGGAACGAGGGTCTGGCCCTGGACAGAAGGCCTCGGGCCCTTGGCCAGAGCAGGAGGGGATGGGCTTTGGTCCAAGGGCAGCCAGCTGGGAGCGGGGCAGAGGTGGCGGGAAGGACAGCCCCTGCCCTCTGCACAGACATTTCCCAGCAGGCCAGCCCCGCAGCTCGCAGCTCTGTGCTGGGATGCTGTGCATCACGGCCTCCCTGGCCACACAGGCACCTTCTGGCAGCGGCATCCCCTTGTGCCACCGCCCCCCGCTTCAAGCGCAATGCCAGCCCAGCGCCCTGCCCTGTGGTTCCGCCCAGCCAGACGGAGCCCCAGGCTCAGCTCCCCTAAATCCCCATGCCGCGGTGGCAATACCAGCATCACCAGTGAGGCCTGTGCATGCACAGCACCTTCAGGTGGCAGCGGGCACAGGAGGACATGGGGAGGTGTGAGGAGAAGATGCTGCAGAAAATGGGTGCGGGCAGAGGACAAGAGAGTGAAATAGGAGATGGGTGGGCGCAGGCCCAGAGCTGAGATCGAGAGCAGAGTATAAAAATGCCAGGGTGCACACACTGACGAGTTTATAAAAACGTACAAAAATAAGATATTCCCTTTTTGAAAATTACGTAGGAAGGTCCCCCAAGGCCCCAATCCCTGCCGCTGCCCACCGAGGCAGGGCAGGCAGGCGTGGGGCACACTCTGCCTCATGCTCCCGGCAGGCCGCCTGTCTTGTGGTGGTAGCGGCAGCCGCTCCAGCAGACACCGCCGTCATCCCTTGGTGGCACTCACAGCCCTGTGGGGAGAGCAAGTGGCAGGTTAGCACCCATCCCAGGGCAATGGCAACCCCTCCCCAGGGGCAGTCTCCGTGCCCCCATCCCAGTTGGCTGGATCTGTCCCACTCCCAGCTCACCAGTGGTCCTGTCACAGGCAGTGGTCCCCTTCTCGTGGGCGAGGTTGAGGCGGTTCTGCTCAGCGGCGATGCCGTTGGCCTCGGGGCTGCTGCTGCGGGCCGGGCTGGGGGGCCGCGGCGGGGGCTGGAGGTGGAAGGCCACCTCCAGGTGCTCCTGAGCCAGGCGCAGGTGCTCACGCAGCCGGTCCAGCTCGTGCGCTGGGGGAGCCCCGGCCAGGGTGAAGCGCCCTGCTGCCTGTGCCAGGCTCTCCCGGTAGTCCAGCTTGCCATCGGGCAGCGGGGCTCGCAGCGGCTCCTTCTTCAGCGAGTGGTAGGTGGGGGGTGCACTGGGGGCTTTATTGGGGTACTGCGGAGCGGGGCTGCCGCTGGCCGGGAGCGGGGGGATGTCGGGCCGGCTCAGGGCGTCCCGGATGCGCCCCACACCGAGGTGCACGAGCTCGCAGAGGTTGAGGAAGAGGCAGAGCCCGCTGACGGCGTACATGACGAGGAGGAAGATGGTCTTCTCGGTGGGGCGGGAGACAAAGCAGTCGACGGTGTGCGGGCAGGGACTGCGGCTGCAGATGTAGGAGGGGCTCACCTCGAAGCGGTACAGCAGGTACTGCCCGAAGAGGAAAGCTGTCTCCAGCAGCGAGCGGCACAGCAAGTGCAGGACGTAGGCGCGCATCAGCCCGTCCTGCTTGATGCGGCGCCGGCCATCGTGCTTCTCTCCGCCCTCTGGGCTCTTCTCCTTCTCCACCTCGATCTCCTCAAAGATCATGGGGTCTTCTTCGTTATCATCCTCTGCCTCCTCGTAGTCCCGCCCAGCTCCCCGGCGCACCACCGGCATGCGTACCTGCCGGGCTGCTGGTGCCCGGCGCCGCAAGGACTCGGGCATGCGGGCGATGCGGTGCATGGCAAAGCCCAGGTAGAGGACTGATGGTGTGGCCACCATGATGATCTGGAAGATCCAGAAGCGGACGTGGGAGAGCGGGGCAAAGGCGTCGTAGCAGACGTTCTCACAGCCGGGCTGCTGCGTGTTGCAGACGAACTTGCTCTGCTCGTCGTAGTAGATGGACTCGCCCCCCACGGCCGTCAGCACAATGCGGAAGACAATGAGGACGGTCAGCCAGATCTTGCCCACAAAGGTAGAGTGGTTGTTGATCTCCTCCAGGAGCCGTGTCAGGAAACTCCAGCTCATCCTGGCCAAGCAGTTGGCTCAAAACCTGTGGGGAAGGAGCAGCTAAACAGACGCTGAGCACACTCCCATGCACCTCATCCGATCCCTCCAAACCACCAGCCTCCAACCCAGCCTTGCCCCTCTCACTTCCCTTTTCTTAGGCACTGACACGCCTTCCCTTACCCCTTACCCACCAGGTCCACAAACACAGCCCTGCATGGGCACCTGTCTCCCCAAACTGAATCTCCTGCCCAGCACTTCCTCGCTGTGCTCCTGTCCACATCCTAGTCCCACCCTGCCACCAGCCACGTGTGTGGAGGAGACCCAAGAAGCAGAGGAAAGGCTGGGATGTCCCTGTACCCTGCAGGACACATATGGAGGAAGAGTCAGCACAGCCAGGGTAAACGTAGCAGCACAGGGCAGCATCAGCTGGGGAGACAAGGGAACAGGCAGGGGACAGACACAGCCTCCTCTGTCCCTGGTGCCACAGCACTCATTTGCCACCTGGTCCTGGGCAGGTCCCCAAGCAGTGCCGCACCCTGTGCAGTATCCACACCCTCCCACAGGAGTCCATGGGCCACAGGAGGAAGGCAACACACAGGCAGCATGGCAGGGCGCTGGCAGCCCCTCTGGCCTGCTGCAGCTGCCAGCCCAGAGCCCTGGCCGAGGGTGATTCCCTGAGCACCATCCCCCACTACATCCCAAGCCAGGTCCTGTGCACCCCACGGAGCTCTCCGTTGAGGGCCGGTAGAGATGCAGCATCACTCTGCCCCACCAAAACTCCATGCTGTGCCCTCCCTCCTCCGAGATTCCTACCCCCCAATCCTTATGAGCCCCCGAAGTCTGTGGTGGCTGGTGTTCTGCGCAGCCCGCAGCCTAATGGCAAGGGCTGGCAGGGGGAGAGGAGCAAGAGAGCAATGGCAAGGGGAAGCCAAGGAATTGCACAAAGTCCCAGAGAAGCAGCTGACACTGTAGGTTGGGGAGGAAATTATGACTGTGCCACAGCTCCCAGCCAACGGAGAAGTGGCAAGAGTAGACACCACATTGCCACCCTAGGTTTCAGCAGCTTGCACATGAGCTGATGCAAGGGCAGCAGGTGGCAGGGCTGCCTGGGGCAATCAGAGGAGACATCTCCCCAGAGAGACCCTAGCCTGCCCCATGTCTTGCCTGAACTGCAGACAGCCCTGTCCCATCATCTACAGACAGGGCACGTCCCTGCAGACAATGGCTCCTGCTGCACTCACGGCACTACAGCCCAGAATAAGAGGATCTTTTGGGCTTAGCTCAGCCTCCCTCCTGAGCAACCTCACCTAAACAGAAAAGCCTCTCCAACACAAGCACCCATGTGGGTGACATGCTCTCGTGGATGGCCTGGTGAGATATCATAGGTTGGCACTGGGGACCCAAACCCTGCCTAGCAGGGCCACCATCCTCCCTCCTGCGGTCAAGCACCCTGACGGTCTCACCGCCGCCCCTCTCCCCCAGGAGCCCAGGGGAAGGAGGATGCTTTGTGCCTGCCTTGCTAGCCCAGCCTGCAGCAGCACAGCCCTGGCCCCCGGCTGAGGGGCTGGGGCAGGGCACCAGGCAGGGGGGCAGCGCCGGGAGCCGGCGAGCCCAGGGGAAGCAGAAGCACACGCTTGGGCATGGCCAAGGAGAGGTGACACAAGGCCGGAGCGCAGGGTGTCTCAGGAGCTGCGGTGGACAGGGCGGGAGCAGAACCTTTCCCCCCGGGGCAGGCAGCCCGAGCCCTGCCGAGCGGCCGCGCCATGAGCAGCACCACGTGCTGCGGCCAGGCCCCGCACCTCCACCTGCACCTCCACCTGCACCTGCACCTCCATCTGCACCTTCACCTGCACCTCAACCTGCACCTCCATCTCCAGCCCCACCGCCCCCAGGGCTCCCTGCCCGGACCCCCAGTCCCTCCGCCCCAGCCTGCCCTGCCAAGGGACCCCACCTCCCCAGCCCGAGCAGCGCAC
>WEIS01042394.1:89146-112427 GCA_013389965.1 Todus mexicanus
GGCGCTGGCTCTGCCGCTGCCGGTACCGGTCCCGGCCCGACCCCTCCCCGCCCGCAGCTCAAGAGGCCGCGCAGGGTGCGGGCAGGGCCAGACCCCGGCTGAGCCGCGGCAGGGGCCGCTCCCCAGGCAGCGCCGGGAACCCCCCGATCCCGAGGCTGCTCCCGGCCCCGCCGCCCTTTGCCCCGCAGCTCGGCGGCTCCTGGCGTGAGGTGCGAGGCTCAACCTTCCTGCTCGTTGCACGGAAACGCTCCGAAGCCTTGGTGCGGGGTCCGCGGGGTGTTCAGGGGTGAGCCCCACCTTCCGAAGGAGCTCTGGTGGGCCTGGGCGCAGGGCACAGGAGGGAGACAGTGCTTGGGCCGGGAGAGCTCCCTGCACCATAACCCTCTGGCGACGTAACACCAAATTCTTCCTCTTCCAGTGAAGAGAAAGAGAGAGAATTGAAAAGAGACCTGGTGGCCCAAGACACGGTGAGAACGTGGAGCAAAATGTGCCTGTGGTGGAAATGTGCTTCAAATCTTTTGAAGCCTGTGCTGTTCCGCATGCCTCAGGCCAGGTGCGTGCAGCACCTCTAGGTATGCCCTTAGAGAGTCACTACTGCTCATCTAGCCCTGCTCTCCTGAGAGCAGAGCAGCGGTGGCTTTGAGTCACAACCCTGAAGCCATGGGCTGTGCCTCCACCAGAAGAGCCTGGCCATTCATTTTCTGCGCTCCTAAAAGTGGCTCTCAGGGGGCATTTGTCAGGGCTGAGACAGCACGCTGGGCCAGCTGAACTGAGCAGAGCACCCTGTCCTTGTGCTCTTGTGTGGGGACAGGGAGGGATGCCAGGCAGCCTTGTGCCACCCAAATAGCTTCAGGGAAGCTCCTGTCTCTGTAAGCTCATGGAACACTGCCTCTCTCCACTGAAACACGTGCTCCCTCCTGCAATAGGGTTTCCATGAGCAGGCACTGGTGGGTGCAGCATCTCCGCCCACCTCCTGCGGGCAGCGCCAGGGGCTGGCTGCAGGAGGGCTGAGGCCAGGCAGCTGGGGCATGGAGCGGGGTGGGAAGCGTGGCCACTGCATCCGGTGGGGTTTTGGTTATTCTGGGCCCGCTAAGTAACGTCAGTCCTGCTGCTTCCCTAAGTCAGCAGATCCACCACGGGGCTGCCCCAGGGCCCGCACAGCCTGGGCTTGATGCTCTTGCGTGGGTGGGCAACTGGAGGCCCCAGGAGCAGCCTGCTGCACCCCAACATGGGCACAAGAGGAAGGGGAAAGGGCCCTGTTACGGGCTGTCTTGCTCAATCCTTCCTTCCCCTGCTCATGGATGGGTTCTTCCCAGGTGACAGCTTCAGCCGAATGGAGGGAGAGCTGCAGCAGAAGGAAGGCAGTTTGCCCTGGCCACGAAGAAATACTTTCCGTTGGATCCCGCCCACACACACGCAACTGTGCCGTCAACGTTTCGGGAAGGGGAAATGCGTGTTGCAAAACCAGCAACAGATGCTCTGGAAGCAGCC
This sequence comes from Todus mexicanus, assembly GCA_013389965.1. NCBI lineage: Eukaryota > Metazoa > Chordata > Aves > Coraciiformes > Todidae > Todus > Todus mexicanus. The sequence continues at coordinate 90,638 of WEIS01042394.1, forward strand.
CCTGGGCACAGCCTCCATCCCAGGCCAGGAACCACGGCCAGAGGTGGATGCAGGGAGGCAAGCCGAGCACAGAAACTCAAGGTTTTGGAAGGAGGCAAGGAAGCGTTCAGGGCAGGGAGGGAGCCTGGCACTGCAACCAGCTGGCACCCGCTTTGTGTTGTGCAGAGGTGGGAGTAGAGAAGGCTGCTGGCACAAGGGCCACTTCCTGGTGGGATGAGGAGGACTTGCTGGGGAGGGCAAGCAGCACACGGGCTATGTGGAACCTCCTTCTCTTGCTGGACGGTTTGAGTGCCTTGGGGTTTTCTTTCCCCACAGGCACCGCTAGTTTTCAAGCACTCCCAGGTTTCGCCTCCAGCCTGGCTTCACTCCCAGGCAGCTGAGCAGTTTACCAGAGGTAAGGGACCTACAAGTCCCTTTGACTTGGTGATTTAAGAACAAGTCCTGTAGCAGCCTCACATTAAACTGGAGAGCGTGATGCACCTTCTGCAAACTGAGGCCATTGCACCCAGAACAAATCCACTTGTTGGGCTGGGGCCAGGTACAGCTGCTGCAGAAGCAGTGTTTTTGCATGGCATAGCTCAGCCCACGCCTCGGGAGGCCAGACCCAGAGGTTGTTGGACACCTCCGTGGACAGGCGGTACTGTGCTTGCTAGCATCCAGCTGTTGGCATCACCGTCCTCCTTTTTCCCGCTCGACAGTGCCCTGTGTGCTGCCAGACTCTGCCCTCATCTTGAGCTTGCAACACCCAAGCGCCTGCAGAGGCAACACCCTTTCAGCCTGGGGCAGAGAGCAAATCCACCACAGCTGAGAAAGGAAGGCAGCAGCTGAAGGGTGTTTCCCACCCTCATCTCTTCCCACATCAGCTGAGGCTGATGGAGTCTGGGCCCATCACAGGCAGGAAGCATGTGCAAGCCCAGCAGCCTGCAGAGCTTTGCAGAGGGAACAGGAGCACTGTCACCAACCACAAAAACCAGGATCAGCCCCAAAACACTAAGTCTGTGGAGCAGAGCCCAGAGCTGGAGCAAGTGTGTGGAGCATGGCAGGGTGGCTGCACCGCCTGGTAAGAGTGAGGAGACCCGGTGATCAAGGAGATATGGCTGAGAGGGAGTGTAAGCACAGTGATAAGGAGAACATCCACTTCTGGGACAAACATTACAGCTCAGGAGGGACATGACAAGAGCTCTCACAAACAGCCCCTGCTCACTGCTCAGCCACAGAGCTGCGATGGAGGCACCCTCCAGGACTCAGCTGCTGGGCCCTGTCCCAGCTGGCAGACGTGGGGTGCCAGGGTGAGCGTGGGACCCAGCCTGGCTCTCGATAGCAGCTTCCATTCCTGCTCTGATCGATATGGCGGGACGGGTTGGGCCCTGCTATGACTGCCTCTGCTCCCAGGGTCAGTGCTAGCGCAGCAGATGGTGAAGCTGGGCACTCCAGCTGTGCTTGCTGCAGGGCAGTGCGGACCCTGCCTGGCTGGTGCTTGGCAGAGGGGTGAGGAAGGGGCAAGCCAGCATTGAGAAAGCCAGCTCCACCCTGCCCAAGCACAGCCGTGGGCAGCACACATCCTCGGCAGCAAACACGCTCTTCCCAGATAAAACAACGCATCTGGCACCGGGACAGGGAGCAGACGGCTCTATTAGGGACTGTTTGTCCTGACACAGGACAGCTCCACAACTAGCTTAATAATCTTCTGATAATGGGCAGAGGCACGCTCCCTCGCAGGAACACAAAGGGCAAGGACTGTCCCCTGTAACGCAGGCCAAGAGAATGCTGAGATAGTTTCAAAATAAAGTCCCCTTCCCTTTCTCCGCTGCTTAATTATGAAGCACAGTGTGGGGTACATCACACAGCCTCTGCTCACCTCCCTCCTGATAGGGTCTTCCCAGTTCCAGGGTGCTGAGATCTGCCGGTACCCCATACAGCGTGTGGCACTGAAGCCCAGCCTGTGTTGGCTGCTTGTCCCCTGCCAGCCAAGGTGGAGTCAGCTCACAGGGAAGGGGTTTACATGACACCGGGCCATTGCTCTGTAAGCTGGATAAGCAGTGTTGGCATCTGCACGGGGCATGAAGCTGGCCAGGCAGGTCCACAAGCCACAGGGAACATGTGCCCTTTGCCACTATATCTCCAGTCCCCTGAGGATGAGGCCAGCAGAGATATTCTGCTAGAAGTAAATGACCCGTCCCTCCAGTCACCCAGTTTGATTAGAAACAAGGCTTCGTTATTTAGACATAATGCAAGAGGGGTGACAGCTAACCCGCAGGCTACGTATGCTCAAGGCAGTACTGCTTTAGAGGGCAGAGACACAGCAGGAAGCACTGAAATAGCCAAACCCGTGACTGACGCATCATCTTCATTGATCAGCTGAACTGCAAAGTAACGCAGGGCTGGTATGTGCTCGTGGAAGAGCAGTGGCAGCTTTGGGCTCATGGCAATGGCCAGCCTGAAGCCTGAGCCCACAGTTGCCTGCAGCCTGTCGCAAGAGCCCTGTGGCCACTCCAGGCCTGGGCATCCCTCTAACTGCACACACCTTGAGAAGAGCCTACTCGAAGCAGATATGGGCTGAGATTTAGACCAGCCTTGCTCCATGCTAGCAGCTGAGCATTGGAGCCAACTGCATCTGCAAAAGGAGAGGGAAAAGAAGGGGAAAATGAACACTGTCTAAGAGCACAGCTAGGGAACTGCATGTTCAGGGTTATGACAGGCAGAAGACATGTGCAGCTGGTTCAGCGGAGTTCACACCTTTCTGCGAGCCCCAGGCCCTCCTATGCAGCCCCTGTTCCTGCGCAGCCATCAGTTGGGGCTGCCTGCTGTGCTGGAGTGGAGGAGCATGCTGAGGAAGCCCTTGTGCACACCCAGCTGATGCAATGAGACCGGTTAATGCCATCACTATGCCTAATGCGAGCAGTCCCACAGCAAAGTGTTCGTGATCATGAATTAACCACAAAGGGGTTAAGCTAGTAACAACCAGGACAAAACCCTAAGGAAAAACAAAGCAAGTGTTTCAAGAATAGACCAGAGACAGGTTGTGGTATTGCATGTGTGCTTCCCTTTCAGTGGCCAAAGGAATGCAGAAGAGCAGGGAGCTGTTAATGGGACCAGAAAGCTAGTGCTGAGGGCATGGACCTGCAAAAGACATGGAAAGAAGCAGAAACAAATGTGCAGTCACCTCTGCAGTAAATACTGGGAAGAGCTGGAGAAAAGCTATGGACAGACACAGCTCTGAAACCTTTGCTTCTGGTAGTCCACAGTTGGTCAGGCCGCTCAACACATACCCAGACACAGGCACGGCAGAGCATAGGTGAAGCTCAGCTGAGATGGAAAAAGCTCAAAGGATAGGCTTTTATGCATGAGACATCAGTGAGCTTGTCCAATAACTCCAATTTTGTCTCTTGTCCTTTGTGAAAAACACAGCTATAGTAGATGAAGATGGAACTTACACAAGCTCCTTAAATGGCAAGATGAAAACAGAAAACCCTCACTGGTTTTTACTGACTCCGCTTTCTCAGGCTCCTTCCCCTGGACAAAGTGCTAGGTGCTGGCAGCGCTTCCACTGATCTCACTCCTGCTTGTGGTCTGAGATCGCTCCAAAGGAACAGAAAGCAACAGTCCTATGCCCATTTAGGAAGAGGGGAGAAAGTGGAATGCATTGTGACATCTGCCTCAAGACAGTATAGGTCTTGTCAATCAAGTCTATAGAAGGCTAGATAAAAATATCGGCCACTGCAGGCCTTCAGCAACTTGACTGCTTCTGGAAGTGACAGGAGAAAGTCTAATTATACAGAGATTCCAAGAAAGCATGCAGCAGTGCACTGTGAAGTGGCCTTCAGACCATTCCACAGTATGGAAAATGAACTTCCCACTCTCCTAAGGCTACAAAGATGGCATAGCTGGGTTTGAACACAAAGGGAAACTTTATCTCATTTGTCCAGGTGAGACTGAAGCAGCACGATGCTCTGGGACACAGTCACTGCTATGTTCTAGATGACAGAAACTGAAGCCACAGGCACCAACTTTGGGTATGTGGAAAGTTTGGATGTCATAGCGACTGTTGCAAAGAGCTGACATACTCAGTATCCAAAGACAACAGGCATCAGGTCATGGAATGACAAACACACGTCCCTAACGAAATCAAGATCACCTTCACATAAAATAGAGGGTTTGTCACTAAGGATTCAGCTGTGGGAAAACTTGTCCTAAAACTGTGGGTTGAACACTCAGAGTAAGACAGAGACATTGCTGAGGGAAAAGCAGACATCAGTGAAGGTCCCTGCTTGGGGTATCAGATCCCATCCTTCATGTAACAGGTACATTTCTGCTCACTCCCCCAGGGACCTTCAGCTGCATTGAAACAACACACAGCATCTCCACTTGCTCTTCACTGGGCAAGGTTCAGAGACCCTGTGACCCTGTGCAAACCAAGGCCAAGCAGCAACACTTTTTTGAGCTACATTTAACTCTGTGCAGGAGAGGTTGAGACAAGGTAAAGTCTGGTACAGGGAAGAACTGAGGGGCGGGTTCTCCCACCTCCACAGCAGCAACAGCTCCTGTCAGAGGCATGTCTCCGAGGGCCTGTACAGCCAGTAAGCAACTTGCTGGGGCTAGAAGCCTACAGGATGCTCACCTGAAGGCAACTGTCACAGGAGAACACAACCCGTACCAGCTGTCAGTCTAATCCTGTCTGGAACTTGTTTCTTGGTTGCTGCTTGGGAGCCAGGAAGGTAGAGATTAGTCTAGCAGCCCATCAGCACCCACTTGGAACAGGATAGAGAGAATGGCTTGAACCCTGTGAGATATTGAGGAATCCTTGAGGCTGCTGCAAAGCTAGCAGGCAAGACCTTACAAAGATGCTACAGCAGTGCAAGACGGTGAAACAAGGAAAATGTGACAAATCAATAAATATAAGGTTTTATTACAATAGAAAATAGTAAAACTCATGTTAAAATAGACTCTTGCTTTTGGACTGCTCAGAAAAGCCTAAGCTTCACTTTTGCTTGCCAGTGCCCACCAGGGTCCTGACCCCACAGTGATGAGAATCGCATTTCTGTGCCAAGAGCTCCTCCCTCCCGAGTGACAGTGAAAGACAACAGCAGCAGACTGAGCCGTGCCCCACCAGGTAGGCAGGTAAGGGCTCTCTGTGGGCTTATTAATACAATGTGCCTCACCCCCTTGTGCAGTCAGGCTCCTGGGGAAAGCAGGCAGCTTTAGGGAAGCTGTGGTCGAGAGGGAGGGGGAGGAGAAAAAAAAAGTAATCATCAGCAGATAATGGCAGCTGTTCTGAGACAGCTGGAAGGCAACAAATACATCTGGTAAAAGGACCACTGAACCCAACTGCCTCTGACCTGCTGCTTGCCAAGTGTACCACTGCACGTCCCACTGAACATGCTCTGGCCTGGCTCCCCTCTTCCTTCAATGACACTCCATATGACCCTGAAGGAGACTAGCAGACACTGCCAACTTAAAACTGTGTAGCTTCTGCAGTATTGCAGGGAACACCCTCCACTTCTTCCTTCCATGGCCAGCCCAGTGCAAGTGAGTGACCATGAAGTCTGGACCATTGTGTGCTCCCCTCCTCCTCACCAAGAAGGGCCAGGGGCAAGAATAGAGTAGAAAGCAGAAGCCACATACAACAAGGTCAGATGGGAGTGGGAGACACTTGTGCACCATTGGCAGCACTCTCGATTCCAGCTCCCACCAGCCTACAGGTAGCGAGCTCACTCCAGTCCCTCATACACAGCCTTCTGTAGCTCAATTGAGAACATCTCCTCCCAGGGCTTGCGGATCCACTCCACCAGCTCTGCTAGGAGCTCAGGGCACTCTGTGCGTATGTGCCAAGTGCTCTCCACCTTCAGCACCTGGAAAGGAGGAAACAAAGGGAAATGGATGAGCAGGGCCTAGCCTATTCCCCATCACAGCTTGCCAGCTCCTCCCAGTTCCTAAGTGACATCCTCCTCCCCCTCTGCTACCAGCCGTGGAAGTGTCCCTGCACAGCTTCGGCACAGCAGCAACTCGCCATGCTCCCCTGCCTCTGTGGTGCAAGACCCTAAGTTAGAATGGGAGATGAACTAGGTTAGAATGGGAGATGATCGCCTCAAGACACTCTTGGCAGGAATGGGATCTGAGCACAATCCAGCCCCCAGCATCCTGTGTGCCTCATGACCAACTCCGGGTTACCTCATCATAAAGCATCAGCTTGATGTCACATGGACAGAGGCGATAGGTTATGACATTGCTAATACTGCTGATCGGCTGCTTCTCCTTCAACTGGATGTTGCTCCTAGGAGGCATTTCTGCCTCGTGGTCTTCATCCAAGGAGGGCTGCACCTGCCACTGGTGATTCTCCTCCAGCAAAAACAGCATGCTTCGGGTGCTCAGCAGGGTCACAGGGAAAGCAGATGCCCCTAAAAGGATATGAGGGAACAGGAGAGACTTTGCTGAGAGCCTGAGTCACCACAGAACCAGCTTTGCCTTCCACTCCTCCCCTGGGGAAATCCTTCCCAGCAACAGTAACTGGGTGAACAGCCTTAGCCAGCTTTCTGGCCGAAGAGGGGGCTAAATGTGGCTGGGCTTGACTGACTTATCCAAGCTCATTGCAGGAACACGCATATGAAAGACCACTGCTCAGTAAGCCCCGTCCAGCCTTTGTCCTCATGTGAGGCAGGAAACAACACTTGAGTCCTCTGACCTCTTAAACAACCCTTATACTACTCCTTAGTTTAAAGTTGGCAGCTCCAGCTAAAAGGCCGCCTTTTTTGGCCTGAATTTGTCCAGCTGCAGATATCTGATGCTTGGAACAGAGAGCACACATATAAAGTTTAATACCAAGTTGGGATGTGTCATAAGCATGGCAAGAAGCAAAGGAGCTCTGATAAACTGTAGGGAGCACAAATATCATCCAGCCAATTTCAGCGGACGCAAATGAAGACCACTATAACTTGGGAATAGGTCAGATGCACAGAAATAAGGAATCAGTGGCGGAACTGGCTGAGGTCACAGGGGATCACAAGCTGCTAAAGCAACACATTGCTTTTCTTGTCACACCTCACTCTTGGGAATTAATAGGAATATCAGAAATGGGATCTTTGATTAGTCCTGTTTACTTGGTAATGAGGCCTCAGCTGGAACTGTGTCCACTTTTTGGCACCATAATCTAGAAAAGGAGAAAACTGTAGAGTACAAAAAATGCATTTCGAGTTCCTCCTCACAGAGGCCGTTCAGCTTGAGGAGACCAATAAACATATTTCCCACAGCTTCATTCTGATTCTTTATCTCTCATGGCTTCCCAATGGCCAATGGTGAATGAGGCTGCAAGAGCAGTAATAAATTTGTCAGAATGCAGTTAACAGCTACATTTCTTTTTTGAGTGTCCCAAGCTAAGACAACACTGCAATTGTTCTCTGAAGACGCAAATCCCAAGTTTAGCACATCTGGTGCTTAGCAAGCCCTGGAACAGAACTTGATGGGCTCCTGCTTCTGTCCTACCATCTCAGGTTCCAGACACCTGCTTGTTTTCCCAAACCAAGAAGCCTTTCAGCTCCTTACACAAACCAGCTGTGTGTGTGACCCCTCAGCTTCCCCTCAGCTCAGGGCAATGATCCAACCTTTAGATAATCTCCAGCTTCCCAGAAACCATTCTGAGCTGTCACCAAACCTGGCGTGCAAGACCAACTGCTCCCTGGAGCCTGGACTGAGGGAGGGAGGGCTGTGAGACTCACTGGATATACAGGAAGAAGCATGCTGTTATTCTACACATTTCAACACTAAAAAAAGATCCCACACCCCTGCCCCATCTTGCTGCTGCACCAATGGCACAGCTCTTTTCTCACAGATTGTACACTTAAAACACCGGCATGTAAACAGACAGCACAAGGTGTGGGACATCTGGCCACTGAGGTCTCCTGTACCTTGGATCAGGTAGGCCAACAGGTAGAAGAAACAAGTGTCATCTGCAGCTGCAGAATCAGTGGTCTTGGAGTCCAGCAGAGGCCTGGGGGAGATATAACAGCACGCCCATCAAGAAAGCACTCCATTTCCACTCCAGGTTTGCCGTGAACTAGCTACTGTTCAGCGTCCTCTTGGAGAAGGGAAGGACCCATCTCTTCCAGGTGTTGTGAAATTCCTCTCTCTCCCATCACTCTGCCTACCACCTTGCCAGCCAGGAACCAAATGCTTCTTCCAAGGGAGGAGGCTGCCCTGTGCCTTCTCCTTTTCCTCCCTCCATTATATTCTGCTCAGCACCACCAGAAGAGCTGGAGTTGCTGTGCCTGGCTCAGTCCATGACACCCCTTTGCCTGCTCACCCCCTGTGCAGCAAGCATCTGAGCCAGCTGCCTTAAACCTGTAACAGAGGCCTGGCTGCTACCCCAGGGGTACCCTGTTTTGAGTACTATGGCTCCCAGGCACTGCTGGACAAGCAGACGTCCTCTTCTATCCAAACCCCCAACCTCTCAGAAGCTGTTCTTACCACAGCCAGTGTTGTGGATTCATTTTCACAGTGGGGATTTCCTTCACCTTACTCCTATGCTTAGCAGGCAGCTCTTGCATGAGACCTAAAAGCGGGGAGAAGGTAGACATCTTTTATTGCAAGCCCAAGGGCAGTACATAACAGCCCAGGATGGTTCTCTGGTCTACAGAGAGGCACTGGAAGTTATGAGGCCAGTGGGGTTCTCCTCCAGCTTTCTTCTGAGCTGGCAAGAAGTGAATGTCCAGGATACATCCAACTACAGCTCTCCAAGAGCAAATCTTCCAAAAGCCTCTCCCCACCCAGCCCCCACTAGAGCTCTACTCTTACGTGTCAGGGTCTGCAGGAACTGGTCACAGCATCTTTGGTTTCGGATCAGGAGATTGTAGGAGGCTTTTGGGTTCTCAAACTCCATTCGCAAGCTCTGGTGGCAGAGTCCCACTTCCAGATGGGACATATCGGACAGGTAGTGAGAGTCATTCTTCTTCAGCCAGTCTGCAGGTTGTCCCCTAATTACAGAGCAGAGCCCTCAGCTGCAGCAGGCTGCCCCATCTCCATTCCCACATTAGATTGCAGCAGTGGGGTTACCAGCAGAGCCTTTGTATGCTACCACATCTCCAGGGTAAGGGTAGCACAGGCTGGCACTATCCAGCACTTACAGCCTTGCTGCAGGGTCTCACTTGCCACCATTCTCCTCACCTGATAGCCCCAGTGACTTCCAGCACATAAATCTTGAGATCAGAGGCAACCAGAATTGAGAGGAACTCTCCTTGTCGGCCAAACTTCACCATGACTACCTAGAGCAGAAAGATGGTAGGTCATAGCACTGGCCTGGCCCTTACAGCCCACCCATGGAAACCACCAACTCAAATACACTTCAGCTCCCTTCACACTCCACAGTCTCTGGGATGCAATCCCAGTGCAGAACTTGCAGGCTAAGAAGGACAAACCAAGGAGCTGTAGGAGTGGTGCTGTGGGAGCTCACCTTGAGGAAGCACTGGAACTCCTCAGCATTCTCCTCAAAAATCTCCATGTCTAGGTATAGCTTGAGGCGATGATCCACAGAATGGAAGTCCCTTGTATTCAGGATGCCATTTACACCTGAGGAGAGCAATAGGTAAGATTGATACTCTGGCCACTGACCAGATGCTGCCCAAGCATGAAGACTGGTAGCAGTGTCATCCCCTCTGCACACCTGCTTCCACCAAGTCTCTCCTAAAGACAAAGGGCAAAAGCCAGGGCTTTCCAGGCCACAGTTATCAACGTGGAGACGTGAGAGGACACCATCACTCTCAACGTTTGCTTTTTCAGATGTATAAAGCTTTGGCCTAACCCATCTTTAACCTGTGCTCAATTGTTTACTCACAGAACAACACTGATTTGTGGCCAGATTTGGCAGGAAGGCAATTCTTTATCACAAAGCCAGAAAAACATTGCTGATTTCAGCTGCTGTCAGCTCAGGTCAGCTTTTTAAACTCTGACTTCAACTGTGATGAAGCTTAAGGGAACTGAGGAAGTCACCAATAAAACTGCTTAATAACATAATTAGTTTTGTCATGCAATTGTATGACCAAATAATTTATATATGATACTGTCCAAGAGTACACTCTTCCCAGAACAGCCTGTTCTCCACCAGAAACACTAAACTGAAAAACTTCTCCTCAGCAGCAACTTTTTCATGGGCTCAGTTTTAAATTTAGGACTTGCAATTTGACCGAGAAGAAGAGACTGCTTTATCTCTCACACTTCAAGTACACAAGACTGAACATGGCAATCCTAAACACTGGTTCTATGCCAACCCCTCTTCAGAGGCACAGCAGTCCTGAAAGGCTGTGGGTGATCTCTTGAGATCAAGAGGCTCACGGGTTTGCAAGTCAGGACTAGACTGCAGTTGTAGTAGAGTCACTTGGTGGGCTGGACCAGATAATCTCCATAGCTCCTTTCCAGCTTCAGTTATTCTGGACATCATAAGCTGATGCCCAAGCAAAGGCCGCCTGCTACATCAGAAACCCAACACCCTTCACAAAGAGCATTTGTGGACCTCCTACTAACTGCTGTCTCGCATGATACTCTTCATGCTGCCTGCATACTGCCTCTTCTTTTGGACAGGCTTTGTCATCTGAAGCTCACAAAGACCACTAAGGAAAGCACAAGTAACTGTAGATGCACTAATCAGAGCCTCCTACAAACACAGCAGTCTCACACTGCACTTAAACCAGAGAATAAAGACAGAGAAATTGTGCATACTGTCTCTAAAGATAACACTCCAGCTTACAGCTCACTGGTGCCACAGGAATCCAGTGTGTCTGTAATGGGCAGTGCAGCTCCCAGAACAAAACCCTCTCACTCGGAGTCTGAACAGGACTAGCGATTAGGAGCTGACTCAGCTTTCCCTGCCTTCAGACAGAAAGATTGAACAGAGAGGGGAATGAAAAACTCTGCTCACAGGAACCGTGGTTGCTGCTGTTCACACTTGATGACCCCTTCTCCATTAAGCAGGAGGCAGTGCACCCTGCAAGCATCAGCAGTAAAGCCCAACACCAAACTGTGCACACCACGAAACCCCGCAGAGCTCCTTCATACTCACAGGGACTGAGATTCCACGTTTCCTCAAACTCGGAGTTCAAAGAGAGCTGGGAAGGAGTGGGCCCGCGAGAAGCACTGTAACGGTAGCTGCCCATCAAGCTGCCCCCATTGGTGTCCGTGTGGCTGAGGGACAAGTACTGGCTCTTCATCATGCCCAGCTCCTTCTTTCCACAGCCCCCATCGGAACTGCGGGAGCTGGAATGGAGAGTGCCGTCATGCTCGCCACTCAGCTCTGGGGTCCTGTTACTGTTGCTGGTATCCACCTCCGAGCTGTCCTCCCCGCCGATGTAGAACTTCCCACTCTCGCTTGCCAGGACAGATGCTTCCTCTAGGCCCTCCTGCTGACTGCCTCCCTCCAGGACAGAGTCTGACAGGTCCTCACTCGTGCTATCAGGGCCAGGTAGCAAAGGTGTGCTAGAGTACACCTCTGAAGGCAGGATGACCACGTGGTCACTGGAACAACTGGGACAGGCTACGGGCTCACCAGCTGCTGCAGCATCTGTGGAAGATTTTGTCAGGGATAAAGCAAAACCAGAACAACTCTCCCCCCAAAAGATTTTACTTTTTTTTTTTTTGCTCTGCAAACCATAAAACATCCCTTTCAAAGTAGACAACATTAGAGTCTGACTTGAGCAGCTTATTGAGCAACTCTGTTCACAATCACATGCTACACATGTCCCTTCACAAATCCATGGGAAATGCTGGATCAGTGCCGACATCCACCTGAAATAGCTCTGCTCAGATTTAGGGTGACCAGTGTGCACTCTGGCTGCAACCAAAACCACATCAGTGCTTTGGCTCATGACTTTCCTCCACTTCATGTCCACAAGTGCTCAGATGGCCTTTGAAGCCGAGCTCATGATCAATCAATATAACCTTCCTTAGCCACCTCCGTCCCCAGCATGCCATATCCCTTCTCCATCTGTCCTCATCGCTCCTGAAACTAATCCCTAATGCTTCACCCACACCACGGCAGACTCCCATCTGGATCTTGGGACTCCCACTACCCTTGCCAGGGGGGAGAAACTGTCTCAGGGTGGAAGAAAGCGCTTGCACCTCTGCCCTTACTGCAGTACTTCAATCCCAAGATACTTCATCAAATGAGCAGCGTCTTTTGAGCTAAGGCTGGGCACTCCCCACTTTCAATATAAACTGAGCTTTGAAAGACTCAGGGATCGGAAGATGCCTATTCAGCACTAGCCATGTCTCAGCCAAAATACCACATCTACTTTCAGGTATCCAGAGAAAAATGCGGACAAACGGGAAGGAGAACAAAGGAGACCAGCAGGAACAACTGCATTGTGTAAGATATGACTGACAAGCAAATTATCTTGGAAGTCGAGCTTATTTAGTCTAGAGGACAGAAGACAGGACTGGTCATGGGGGGATAACAATGGCCCTCAAGTACAAAGGAAGGAATAAATCATTCCCAAAAAGGGAAGCAAGTGTGGGCTTAAGATCACAGCCAGGCAGGTTAGGGTACCAATTGTTTTACTGATGTCTAACAGCCAAAGTTTCACCTGAAATACTGGAGAAGATTCCCCAGAAGCCTCTTAGCAAAAGCCCTTTAGAATAAATTAGTCTCTGTGGCAGCACTGACTGCAGTCTCAACAAGACGAGAGATTACATGACCTTTAATGCCTCTCCCAGGCTTCAGATTTCTGTGGACCATCCGCAGTTTCCAGCACCCCTGTGCTCTCCCAGGCCACCCACAACAGAGGTGCCATTTACTAAACCTTAAAACAGTGACTTATTCCTGCTAGTGAACAAGGCAGGGTCTTCCCAGTCCAATTGGGAATACATCCCACAACAGGCTTTAATTCCAGCACAGCCAAGGCATCATCCTCTCCTATATATTCCATGCTTTGCACCACAGCTGCCATTCTGGCAGCCTGCCTACGCGTTAGCAAGCATCCTTTTTCTGGACACTACATCCTACCTTGATCTGACGCAACTAGGATCTCCAGGATTTTGGCGTCTCCAACCTCTGAAGGATAGGAACCTTGATGCCAGGGAGCCAGGGCCTGTGAAAACTCCTGCTTGCACTTCAGGCATTGGAGCTTTGTGGATCCCTTTTCCTGGTCCTGATTTCGCCGATTCTCCTCAACAGTTGGGGACAACACTTCAAGGACACACTAGAAGTAGCAGCACAGGGAAAGGAGTGCTAGCAGGCACCTACAACTGTCCTAATAAATGCAAGTCTCTAGCATCAGCAAGTCTCCTCACACGCCTCATTACAGCACTTCAGAGTGCAAGGGATGCCAGGCCACTTCCCACCTACCAGAGTACCACAGTCTGTGCAAGGCTTGCCAAGGGCACGAAGCTTCACTGCACAAGACCAAGAGAACCTGCTTTTGCAGATCTGTGACTTGTATCTACATAGTGACAGGCTCTCCCTGGAACTCTGGTCTCAAAGGTCCCATCTATTTGTGCCCTCTCTGTAACCATTTGTTTAAATGCACTTAAGCAACAGTACCTTGAGAAAAACACTTGGATTTGAGACCACAGTCACTACAGCAGCTGCAGACCAGAGCTGCCATAGCGCTGACACTCACTGCCCAGAGGGAGACTATTGCATCACTCAGCACCCCAAAACCACTATGTTGGACATGCACAACAAGGGTGGATCACTAACTTCACTACTAACTTTTCTCACTAAGAAGAAGAAAACTGTGAGGCTTTTCTCCCTTTATGCTCTTGGAGCTCCACTGCCCATGGCCACGCTCACAGGGCCCTCCACAGGTTATATGTACAGCGGGAGAAATCCTGGGCTGACAAGCCAGACATGGGCTGCCACTGGGCAGCAGATGCGCATGTGCTCTAAGAACAAGGGCCCTGTGCTTCCTGGAAGAATTTAGTGTCTTCCAGTAAATTGTGTTCCTCCCCAGGCTTCCCCCTCTGGCCTCCCCTACCTGTAAGCACTGCTCTGGGCAGTCATCGAGCACCACGTATTTGCGCTTCTGCCGGTCCTTACGAATATAGCTGAAGTGCAATGTGAGGACAGGGAAAACTCGCTCCAGGTCCTGCAGGAGACAGAAGACCTCATTTCTAGAAAGAGGGTGCAGCATCCAGCTTACAGATTACATTTGTTTGCAACTGGCTGAAATGTGACCACACAAGCACTTAGTTTACTAAGCCTCGAGTAGCCTTCGGCAGCTGATAGCACTTGGGAGCCTGGCAAATAGGCACAAAAATAAGTAAGTGCTGAGGACAACAGTAAGTTTCAAGGCCCAGAACAAAGAATTTCAAACAAAACACCTTTTCATTAAGGTATTTCAGAAGAATATCAAGCCACAAACACTTGAGGTTAAAGGGCAGGAAGAAAAATTTAGTTGGAGTTTTGGGGGAAAACGGTATCAAAGAAGCCTGTGAAACTGTCCATGCACACATGGGACATTTGGAGACCTCCAAACGCCCTTTCTAAAGAACCAGAAAAGCAAAATAGGGCTGGTAGTGCTAAAGCACGCATGTAGAGTAGATGGAAAACTGCTCACTGAGCTAACAGCAGCTTTCTAAACATTGCGCTGGGCTCAATGCTGGAACAACTCCAGCCATCATCTTTTTAACTCCAGCTTTGGAACAGAATTGGTGCTGGTTTCTGCTGCATTATCCCAGGTGCTCCAAGCAATACAGATGCTTTTAGATACGCATGCATTGGGTGGAAGAGATGCTCAAAGAATTAGGCTTTGTAGGAGCTAGGAAAAGATCTGTAGGGTACTCTGACAGAAGCCCAAATCCAGAATGCTGGCCCACACAGGGACTAAGATGCCAAAGGCTTACACAGATGCATAACTCACCATCCTCTTCCAGTTCATCTCAGAGGTCTCAACCTTCTGCAGACATTTCAGCTCCAGCTTGTGAAGGACTCTGGCAGCCTTCAGTTCCACCTCAATCACATGCTTAGCTGTGACTCGCAGGAAGATCCAGTCTGGCTCTGGGTCCCCTTCACCTTCTATTTGGCTCACCAGCACTGGCTGGCAAAGGTCCACTGCCAAACAAGACACAGTACGGGTCAGTACATACTGCTTGACCCAAGTCCTTGGAATTCCCACAGTAGTGGGCAGCACAATAAAGTTTCAGATGCATCTATTCTACTGCCAGCCAAGCCCTCAAGCACAGCAGTGAAAAGACCTGTTTACCTTCTGGCTTCTCCTCTTCCTCCTCTCCCAGCATTAGTTCATCTGCTTCCTCTTCTTTTCTTTGTTCTCCTTCTACAAGCTCATCCAGCTGTTCTTCAGGCTCTTCCTCCTTCTCAGTATCATCCAAAGGAGGAGAGGATTCTTTCTGGGACACTTGGGGTTTTCCTTGCTCTGGGTCAGAGCTCTCACTCTGCAAGTCCGTTGCAGCAGATCTGCCTGCGATCTCATCTGCTGAACGGCTACGGCAGATAATGGGTACTTGGTCATGCTCCTCCAGGTGTCTCTTGTACTGCAGCCAGTCAACACCAAAGCGATCTCTGAAGCTGTCCAAGCGTTTCATCTCCTTCTGATGTTGTAGGACCAGGCCTGCAGAGAGAAGACTTAAGAAGTATGAAAACAGTCACCATGCCAGAGCCCTGCTCTGACCATTGGCAGTTCAGCTGCTGTGTTACTGAGGAAGGAGACAAGTCTCACCAGCAGAAAGAGGTAAAGCCTGAGGCTCACGTTCTGTGTCACTGGGCTCTGAAATGCTCGCTCTGCGCACTTTGACTTTTCCCTGGAACAAACAGGATAAGAACAGTTGGGAGGCACAGCATAACCAACACAACATCTGATGAAGGGCTCTGCCAAGGTGAAGGGTTCACAGCTGCTACAGTGTAGAACCACACCATGAAACAATTGTCACAGTACACCAAGACTGATATTAAGCTCAACCCCCTTATAACACACAGCAGTGTAGAGGCTCACTACGACGCAGTCAGTAGAAGCCAACATCCCACTGCACGAAGCTTTCATGTTGAGGTAGTCCCTTCACCCAACATGCCAGCTACATGGTTAAGAAGCTGTCTCAGTACCAGACCTTGCTTTTCTTCCGAGGGAGCCTGACAGCCACATTCTCCGCTGGGGACTGACTGTCACTGAAGTCTGCAGCACAGGAACTGTCCAGAGCACTGCGGTCCAAGGCAGTCTTCTCTGAGGTAGAAGTGTGGATGGATTGGGACACACTTTGGACAAGTCTTGGAAGGTGCTAAAGCCAAAAGAAGAGAATACTGCCTGCTGAGTGCAGAGAGGAGACAAGGTAACCAAGCCACAACCCAGGCTAACAACTTCCCTGCCCTTCAACCCACACTTTCATCATCTCAGTCAAAGTGTTGACAACAGATCCTGCCTAGCTGACTGGATTGTTTATCACGACCACTTGGACTTAACTCAATCTGTGCCTTTCTTAAAAACAGCAGATGGGAAACTGGTAACTATTCATTTTGTTGACGTGTAATTGAAGTACCAAGTGCCAGATAGTACCTGAAAAGGAAACAGGCAAGGCTCCAAGTTCTGCAAAACTACACAGGACAAAGTAAGTTTACACTGGCCAGTCCCAGCAATTACTAGGAATGAGCCAAAATGAACTGTGTCAAAGAGTCAAGGCAGCCATACACGTTTAATGGGACACATGACAATGTAAAAATGTGTCAGAGTTCCCACTCCCAAAGCCAGTAAGACCAGTATAAAACAACTGTACTTACCATTAGGTCTGAGGAAGAGAGTGGCTCCCCGTCCAAGAGGAACTGCAATTAGAGACCCATTTGCAGTCAGATTCCATTTGGCTGGCACATACTCAGGACAACATCCGCTGCCTCCTATTCCCGTTCAGAACACCACGGGGTTGGGATCCCTGGCACAAAACTGCAAAGACTACCACAAACAACCCTGTTCCTGCCTGTCCACCACTTCTTTAGTTGTAGCTACCTGACTTAAAAGCATATAAGGCCAGAAGGAACCACTGTGGTTTTGTTGTTTACAGACTTTACGACTCCCAGAAACGTATCCAAGAGTTTGCGGAAGAGATATAGTAGATTATTCTGCAACAATGCACTAATTGTTTTGAAAGGTACTCACTTTCACCTCGAAGCTCGTACCATACTTCCTTCTAGCCTGAGTCTACCTGGCTTCCAGTAACTTGAACTCAGTGAAAGCTTGTTCCAAGATGCAGTTTGAAAACATTGAGTCCAGCCAGGGTAAACCAGCTTTGGAACAACTCTGACCTCTAGCAAGCAATTTTACTTTGCTAAATTGCCAGAATGCTCTGCTTGCTGGCTTCTCATATTACCAAGAAATGACCTAAGCACCAGAGCACAAGGGAAACAAATAGTGGTGGCACCTAACTGAGAGCAGATCAATGGGGAGAAAGAAAGAGGTGGCCACGGCTGCCAAAACAGTATGGAGTTAGGCAAGGTGGGCCAAGACAGTGCGTGACTTCTTTGCAAAGTCCAGCTACATAGTCACTACCTAGCAGGAACAGAATAATGTTTTGGGACCACCAGTGAACAAAACTGATAAAGTAGACAGTGAAGATGTATTAAGATGTGAAGTTTTGAGATCAGTATTCGGTTCTCCCTGCCCTGGCCAGCACACCACGTAACAAAGTAAGGATAAGCTACTCTACCTGAAAAAAAAAAACAAACCATAAAACGATCACCACTATTACGCCCCTGGAATAAATTTTCAGGTTTATGAAATACTTTCCCCTTGTTTGCCCTGAGTGTCAGAACACACCACGCCTTCAACAGCAGGAGCAGAAGGCGTGTGGCTGGTACTCACATTGGAGGAGGCTGCCCTGGGAGACAGATGCATAAGGGTTGCAGGTCGGTGGTTTTGATGGAACCATAATGGGTTTCCCTCTAAATGCAGCTGGGTGAAGGAAATACAGAAATTGTTACTAGAAGCAATATTCTATACGCTGATCTAATCTGCCTGCAGGCTCTAGGCTTTCTCTCTGCCTCAGGAAATTTCTTTGGAGTACAATGGCGATCGAGTCAGAAGAGGACTAAGCTTTTACAATGTTTCCTGAAATTTATTCAGCAAACAGAGGAAATTAAAGCACTCCCTACTCATACTTCTAAATTATTAGGAGCCTTTTCAGTACTGATTCTGAGAAGTGTTGCGAGAACAGTCCTTTGCAGGCTATCTTCCTTCACAAGCACTACAGCGATTGCAGTTATCCTCCTTCTGACAGCTCTGAACGCACAGGATTTGGGGGGGATCTTTACTGAACTTAACAGTGTTAAAATCAGAAAGGAGAAGCAAAGAGGTGGGGATGAATATATGGAAAAAGGTTAGCTTGAGCAGGGGTCACCAAAAATGAAGGCTGAAATACAGGTCTCTCCAAGGCTCCCTTTCATCTTCCTGCACTGAAATTAAATGCTCAAGAGTTAATTTTTTCTTTCAAAACTCTCTCTTACCACACAGTCTCCACCTTGTACCCCCTGACCATGGTATCTCTAACCTACTAACCCACCAGCCTTGGTGCTTACTTTTTTTACATAGTGCAGAGTGGACAATGGTGCCAACTGTGTATGTTCCAGCAGCAGGTTATAGGCCACATCTAGGTGCTGCAGATTCACTAGCTGTTCAACCCCTGCAAACAAAGCAAGAAGCCATCAGCATACTAAAAGATACAACGTAAGAACCTCCGACCTACACTCCCCCCGCCCCAATTGTACCCTAGTAAAAACAGCTGTGCCTGCGATCTCAAGTTCTGCTCCTCCTCGAGGAAGAGAGAGAAAGGCCTCAAACTCAGAAATGCTCCTGCCTTTCGGGCTCACCATTAATGCTGTCGAGCTCATTGTTGCGCAGGATCAGAGTCACCAGCTTGGATCGGCTGAAGATGCCAAGGTTTGGCACCTTGCACAGGAAGTTATAAGCCAGATTGAGGTACTCTAGTTCCGTAAGGGTCTGTTCAGAGAGAAGAGCAGCACTGGATCAATTGGGACCTTAGCTCGAAGTCTGACCCTGAACTCACCCTTACAATTTTTTCCACCCCACCAAGGTCAATCAACAAGTGAGACTAATAAGACTATTTCTGTAGCAAGACTTTGGCATTCACATTTGGAATGGTTTGTCTAGGGGTGCTCAGTATGATCTGCTTTACAAAATTTGCTAGGAGCAGCTTTCTCCTTCCTCATCAACTTCAGGGGAGCACAGGAAAGGATTAGACCCCTTGCTAGAGTAAAAGGACTGAACTACCAAAAGAAGCCCTTAGCAAAGATGATGGCGAATGATACCTTGTGACCCCCCCCAACTCCATGAAAAGCTGTTTCATAGCTTCTGTTAAAAGAAGCGGACCCAACCCAGCAGAGCATGGATTTCACTGTTATTCCTCAGAGACACACATGCCACTGTGATGGACTACAGCCCTTCTACAGTAACTGACAGGAGACTTCTGAGAGTGAGAAGGAAACTCTACTGGCAGTCTGACCAAACTGAACAGCCAGTCTCTACAGCCCCACGCCTGGCTACAAGATTCCACCTGCTGGACAGATGACAGCAAAGTCTTGGCCACAATGGATTGCGTACTGCACGTGCGACTGTGAGTACAGCATACACTGTATCGCTGTATTGATCATTCGGTCACATGGGAGTGCTGCGTGATGCATAGAGTGGCACATACAGCTAGGTTTTGTGTCTCAGAGTGGATGAGGAACACTGCCTTCTCTGCCCTGCTCAGGAGCACAAGGGCTGCACATGCAGGACAGCAGTACAAATGTGGCAAGCACTAGCTCTAAATCACATGCCCGATGGGCCATCTCTCCAATTTCTTTTGTTATACTTCACCTAGCAGGCACATGGTCAATGATTACAGCACTTCAGCAGTGTCCTCTCCATATGAGGAAACTCCAGTGTTCAGCCCATGATACTCACCGTTAAATAGTGCTCACAATCCTGGATCTTGTTGTGACTCAAATCCAAGACTCTCAGAGCATTCAGTAATTGCTGAAGGACAAAAAGATACTAGATCAAGTCTTACAAATGTCTCCACTGTAGGATGGAAACCCTGTCCTGCTGGGAGAGGCCAGCATAATTAACACTGCCCATTCCCTCCCACACAGACCTAGCAGGATCAGTAAAGGAATGCCCAGTTCCTAGTCGTGACCATCTCCTCTCTTCCCTCACACAGGAAGGAAGCCCCACTCACCAGTGAGTCATCCAAGGCAGTGATCGAGTTATAGCTGAAGTTCACAGTCTGCAATTCCAACCATGGGAGAGCACAGCTCAGATCTCCACCACATGCTGAAATGATTTCCTAGGAAGAAGTGAGGAGCCATTCCTCGGTGAGTACTAGTTGTTACAGCGAGAGCAGATGAACGCAGAACAGCTAGTCTAGAACAAGGCTGGCATATTGTGCCTTACAGACCCTGTCTTGTCTGGAGTGGCAATGACTTTTATGTCACTAATTCAAGTATTTGGAGGTGGTGGGAATTCCGTGGTTACATATGTAGAACGAAGGGGAGATGATTTTGCTTCCTACACTTAAGTGGCAATAGTTAACCTAACATGTTACAATTTGTAGGTTCTGAACACTAAGCGTAAAGGTTCATGCTAACAAAACCCTTTTCAGAGCTCCATCAAAGCACAAGTAAGATACATACACCTTGGCCAAACAATGTGTGCTCTGGCAGACAAAAGAAACTCTCAAAGCCCTACCAGCAGCCCCTGCTCCCCAGCAGGCAGCTGCCTCTGTACCACAGACAGCAGCCCAGAGCCCCACAGCTAGCACAGCCCACACTGCTCAGTTCTCTGTGGCAGGAGCTTGCCTTTGAGTCTCAGAAACCTGCTGGGCACCAGTGCAGATAAGACACTGGGGCACAGCATTCCCTCTGACAATCAGCTCTAATTTAAGGAAATAAGCCTTGATCAGCTGCAGGCCTTTGAATGTGGAAACAGCCAGACACACAGAATGGTCAGACTTTGCTGATATGAATATTGGCCAGAGCCAATATTCAAGCAGCTAAAAAGGAGACTACAGAGCACACGCATATCCAACCAGGGAATACTTCAAACACTGTGTGAGTCAGGAGTAAGATCCCAGAACGAGGAAGAGAAAAAACCTCATATGCGATATAGACTGGCAAGATGGTTAACACTGTCTCCTCCATCTTCCCTTTGTGAAGGGCTGTGGGTTTAATGTCACTTTTCTCCTGCAATTTTCCCCACGAGCTGTGCAGAGACACTCACCTCCAGTGTACTGATACATTTGCAGCAGGTTAGGGATTCTAGCTGAGAATAGACAAATCGCAGTCCCCGGAGGCAGTGTGGAGGGACAGACCTCAGCTGCGGCAGTGATGAGAAAGTAATGACAACATATAACTAAATATTATTGTAAATAAAATATTACAGTGTAAAATTACAGTGTAAGCTACCATCCCAGGCCCGCCTCTGCAAAGGACCTCTCATTTCTCTGCTGCAGCCTCCCTCCCTAACACTCAAGCCCATATCCAAGTTTCACCCCAAGCAAGTGTTGCAGGAATTTGGACTTAGCCTTCTAGGGAAGCCACAAAAGCCTACCCAGTTTTCAGGAGTATAGGCATTCTGCAACCACAAAACTAAGTCAAGAAAACTCAAACAGCAAGACACAAAGCCAGTTCTGCCTCCTGTACTTACTTCCAGATGCCGGAGGGACTTGAAAGGGAAGATCTTCACAGCAGATTGCAAGACACAGTTTGGAACATGAACGAGCTGGAGAAATCAGAAAAGAAGTCTCATGTCAAGCTCAATTTGTGCGGCAATGCTGCCCTCCCAGTGCACCAACTGCAGCCCCTTGAACAGACCCCCCC